>JAMKQA010037288.1:0-12005 GCA_024699735.1 Posidonia australis | reverse complement strand
CACTAGGACACACCCTGCACATCATGCACCTATTAGCGTAAGGCACTAAGCATAGCATGGCATATCGCCCTCGGGCGTATAGCAAAAGGCTGAAAAGCTGACATTTCATAAGCATAGGAGAAACCATAGAAGACCGATTATTCGGGCGTACGATGGTGCCTAACACCTTCCTCGTACGTAATAGGGATCCTTACCCAGATTTCTGGTTTTCGAAGACCTTCTTTATTGTTTTGCATGATTTTCATGTTTATTTGGTTTTCCTCGTCTTCCATAATAGACTAGGTGGCGACTCCAGCATTTGCATTTATTTATTTATTTTTCTGCCGTAGCTTTGCCGATTTTTGCATTATCTTGCTATCCTCGCCGGCATGGTTACAGGTGCTATGGAACTCAAGTGTTCCCAAGGTGTGGTTTGTTGGGCCAAATAGTAGAGCTGTTCAGGCTATGTTTTGTGGTGTTTTTGAAAGGAAATGCATAGGTTTGCAAATGGTTTTGGAGAGAGTTTTTTGGTTTTCTGTTTGTGGTGGATCAAAAGACCAAAGGGTCGTGTTTTCGGGACCAAGGGATGTATGCCACACGAGCACCTCGCCTAGGTTGAGGTCTTGAGACCAAGAGGTCGAGGTGTGTTTGTCGGATCCTTGAGGTATGACACTCCTTGATTGTCATTCATGAGACCAAAGCTGACGTCCGTATGATGAGTTGCTGGCTAGGCTCGGAGGTATGACATTCCGTTTATCTTAAGCACTGAGGCCTATAGTACTATTTGTACACAAGGTATCGTGGCAGCAGACTCGTGAGGTATGAGACTCCTATGTAGTTGGGTTTGATCCCTAGGAGTTACAGGTATCGAGACTTGTGAGTACTGCAGGTGGTGAGGTGACGCTCCCATAGACCGGGTACCATATGGAGAACGTCGAGAGGGTGTACTTTGTGGTTTGTCCTGAGAGAGGACAGCTTGCCCAGGTAGGGTGAGTAGCCATCCTAGGTGGGGTGGGCTTTTTAAGTGTCCTATAGGTAAGGGGACTACGTGATGGGTAGACTCCAAAATAGGGTGATTGTCCATGGCAGTGCAAACACTGTAGTCGCGCCTCGGTGGACTGCTTGTGGCCAGTGTTGACTGCTGGCACTAGGCAGTACAACATGTTGTTTGTAGTTTTCCTGAGCCCTAATTCAAGAGTTGGGCTCTGACCTAGTGGAGGCCGTGTTGTTGCGCTAGTGTGGCATTGTGCTTTGAGAGTAGTGGCTCCGTGGTTTTGGCCTAGAGGAGGTCGTGCTGCTACACCAGTGTGGCAATGTTTTTTGGAGCAGTAGCTCCGTAGCTTTGGTATTGTGATTGAGTCCAAAGGGGTCCATGTTGTGCAGAGTAGAGGCTCTGTAGTTGTGCTTTGTGATTGTTGTGGGTGCTCTGAATGCTATATAGAGCGTTTAGGCATCGTTGGTTGTTTGATCCGCATAGAGAGTGTATGGGATCAGGCTGTGTGCTTTGTTGTAGCTTTTAAGCTTGATTTGGCAAGAGTGGCCATCTTGAGCGTGCATAAAAGATTTTGAAAGAGCATGCACATGGTTTCGAAAAGAAAAAGAAAAGAATAATTTTAATGGCATGGTTTTGAGATTTTACTGCTTGTCGGGCAATAGTGGATTGCTTGGGCTTGTTGTTGCGGCATCTAGGTGAGATGCCTGTATTTGTTGTGTGGGGCATCGTTACGCCTATTTCCTTGACGTGGTGTATCAAATGGTTAGATGAGGTGTGTGCTAGGTGACCATTTAAGTGATCACTTATGTGTGCTTTAGTTTTTGTGTTTTTGGCAGATGCAGTATAGGAGCTGGTTTTGCTAGTACATATAGGAGGAGTCACGCTGCCACACATCAGGAATTATGATGAGTTTGTAGTTTAGTTTTATTTCCTGTTGTTTATTAGATTTATTCCTGTTGAGTGTAATTAGATTTAGTTGCATAATTAGCATAATTGTAATTGAAATAAAAAGAAAAATGAAATTGTGCAGTTAGGATGAGTGGTAGCGACTTGGGGGTTGTTACAGTTGATATCAGAGTGTAGGTCCACCTAGGTGCACTAGCCTAGGGTTGTCTGGTAGGGTGACTCTGTAGAATTTGCATGTCATGCATTCCTACACCTCAATTTTATTATTTTTCTTACTTGTAGTGATGAGGAGTGTCTTCGACTCTGACTCCAGTTTCGACGAGGATATTATGCGAGGGACCATAAGGGATCTAAGGAGTGACAGTCTGCATTATTGTTTGGAGATGGATGTCAACCCCTTGTTGGAAGGTTTCACAGTGGTTGGACTTCTCGAGATCACCGACTTGGTGGAACTACTTGTTAGGGCGGTGGGAGTGGAGTGTGAATTTGTATTCACTCATGTGGAGTGGTTCGTTTGGGTTCCTCAACCCCATAGAGCATGGTGGTTGGTGTTGTCCACGAGTTTGCATGGCTAAAGCACCCTGTTGCCATTGAAGTTGTGGCAGTTATTTTCTAGGCAAGGCTTAGTACTGGCATGAAGGATAAGAGACCATGCAGTGTGTGAGGTCAGGTGAGTTGGGTTGTCTAGAGTTGTGTACGTCTGTTGTAGGTATTGGTCTGCTTAGTGTGCTGCAACTATTAGAAGGTAGGGTGTGGTAGAGGAGGTGCCTTGTTTCCTTTAAGGAGGTTAGCCACCCCACATTTACATACTAGGGGATGTGTTTTCCCTTTAAGGGTGTTGGCTGCCACCCAGCGTTGGGCTATTTGATGTCTTGTTGTGGAGGGTAGGGTGCAGCAGTTATCTGCCTTTGGTGTACCTGCCTTGGTTGTTGTTGCTTGTTGTTTATTTGTCTGTTGTTGTTTGCCTCTTTGTTTGTCTACTGTCTGTTCTTGTTGATATTTGTCATTTGTTGGTAGTTTGTGGTCGTGGTTTGTCGTTGGGTTTGTTGCTATTAGTGTGGTAGGATGCCTACAGCTCTGTCCTCTTGTTGTCGCATTTGGGTGAAGTGTGAGACTTCCTAGATGTGTGATCGTTGTTGTTGTCCTTGTGGTGGGTGCAGAGGATGCTTTGAGTTCTATCCTTTTATAGTCTTTGGGTGAGTTGGTGGGTCCCCAGATGTGCGTTGTTGATGTTCTGGGTGACTCAGTGAGTCCCCAAATGTGTGTAATGTTGCACTAGGTGACTCAGTCGGTCCCCATATGGTTGTAGTGGTTTCTAGGTAACTTAGTGGATCCCCAACTGTCTGTTGTTGTTTCTAGGTGACTTGGTGGGTCCCGAGATGGTTGTGTTGCTTCTTGGTGACTTAGTGGGTCCTCAAATGGTTATTGTTGTCTTTAGGTGACTCGGTGAATCCCTAAGCATGTGTTGTTCTTTCAGGTGGCTCCGGTGGGTCCCCAAGCTTGTATTGTTTCTTCCAGATATTCTATTTGAGGGCAAGGTTATCTGCGAGGTGGTGTTTGTGGAGTCATGCATTGGTGTTGTGTGGTTGTGTCACACATTCTTGTTTGGGGGCTTGGTCGAGGATTAGCATAGCCCAGTGTGTTGCTTGTTGTGTGTTGTTTGGATATTCAGTTGGCTTGGTTGGTTATAGCTTGAATGGCTTAGTGCCGTTTGGGCAGTGGAGATTTATTTCTCCAGTATTTCTCTTAGAGTGTCCTATTGTTGATTTTCTTGTTTGCTAGTAAGTCAAATGGTGTAGTGCTATTCGATCTGTGGAGATCTTCTTCTTCTTTGTTTTCTTGTGGACATTCTATAATAGAGATAGGGGTGTGCCAAGTGGAGTTGGCTACCTGTCTCGTTTGGTGGCAACGTAGGTCGAGCTGTTGGGTGTGATCCTACGTGTTTTCCTTTAATCAATTGTTCCCGATTTTGGTGAATTACTCTTGGAGATTTAATAGAGCATCTTTGGGATAGTGACACCATAGAGAGGTTCGCCAGGGAGGGGGAACAACTCATTTTGGTTTGGACACTTCTACTGGGAGTTACTTTGGATTGGAGATCCATTTGAGTTTGACTTCTAAGGGTTCTTACCATTGGTGGTGGTATTTCACTAGAAATAGTGACTCTTGTAGCCTTGACTCTAGATTGTAGTATCTTTGACGTGAGCTTTATGCATGATAAGTGGTCTACATGTCTTTTGGCTATCTCACTTCTAGACCTGCAAGGGTGCCATAGCAGCGAGTTGTGATGAGTTCACCAATATCCTTTTAGGTTGGGATAAGTTCCTATTGCTGTGAGGCAACGTGGTGATTTGTGGTTCTTGCTAATTGGGGAAATTACAAGAGGAGCTATCCATTCATGTGATTGGTGTTGGCTATGATAGAGATTGTGCTCTAGATCCAGTGGAGTGTTGATCTAGGAAGTAGTTTCTTTAGACAGATAGCGCTTGATTTGCCAGTTTATTGGTGCACTCTAGATTCGTGAAGAGCTTTGTTGTGTCTTAATATCCAGATTTCTCTCGTATCTTAGATTAGAGGGGGTTTTCCAAGGTGATGGGAGGTGTTAATGAGTGTGGACACCCCACTTTAGTAGCCACTCATTGGTAGAATTCTCGAAAAGAGTGCATCGATGGCAACGAGGTACTTTCCCACACCAAAATCCATTTCACACCCCAAAACCAGCATCCAAACCCTAAACTCAGCCCAAAACCATTAATCCACCATAAACCTATCCCAAATACCATGCCCAAGCCCTTGATGCTCCAGCAATCAAGTAATAGTCACAGGTCTAGCCTAGCAAATCTTGCTCTGGCCCAGCCATCTGACCACTACGGCCCGATAGCATGGGTGGAATGTGCTGGTCGGATGTGCGGAAAGATCAAGGATTAAACTACTGAGGCTTGATTGGGTTTTTCATTTAGTGGACTACTAATCTGCCTCTTCTCATTGAATGGCGTGATTCTAGGAGTGCTCCCTAGACTTTCTAGACCATCAAATCCCTTTACCTAATCCTAGTTCCCATCAAATCCAACTTGATTAAATCAAAACCCCACATTATTAATCTACTTTTCAAATCAACGACCAACCTCCCTTCCTTCCCTCTATATAATCACTATCCATGTCCAACGACTGCTCCTCTTGGACCTCTTAGGCCTCCTTCTTCCTCCCTACCCTGAGCACACATACAACCCCACCTCTGGCCATCCTTCACCTATTCTGGCCATTGCTTCACCATTTTCTGACCATCCAGTAATCACACAACTTCCCCTCTCAGCCTTGCACTATTGCATTGTGCTAGAGCACGTCCTAACCTTCCAGTAGAGCCTCCCTTCTCACTGAAGTGTCCCCATATGTCCATTAATTGTCCGCCCATCCAACCTCCCCTCATCGTCGGTTAGAACCTCCACCTCTCTCCTATCACCTCTAAACCACCAACAAGCCATACCAGTCCTACATTACCCACGCGAACCTTCCACCAATCACACCACTACCCTCCGAGCCTGCCTCTGTAGCTGCCATGCACCAATTGCTGGAGAACCACTGCCGCAAGCTGTCACTACAAGGGACAACCCACAAAACTCCATAGGTTTGCTTTCACTCCCTGCTGTGTGTTTATTGTTTCCTTTATGTTTCATTGCTTCATTGCATCATTTTGTTCATATTTTATCTACATTTTCATGCCATAACCATGCACCCATTTTGTACACTCACCGCCGTTGATGGGTTCCGGTGAGCTTGAAAATGGCCAATGGCTTGTGTGTTCACTCACCTCTCATCTCGGCTCAGCTCCACCTTCCTCCCTCTTTTCTTAGTCTTTCCTGATGCTCATTCGATGCTCCTTTTCGCCTATATGGTCGGCCAAGCTCATGGAAGATGGTGGAAGGTCCTCATGTCATCCACTTACATCTATCTTGCATCCATGCATTCCTCTTCATCCTTCTGTACCTCTGGAAGCCATGGATTGCGCCGTTGGAGCCTCTAGTTGGAATCCACAATTGAGCTCACTGACGAAACTCAATTTTTGGCAACGTAGATGGGTGGAATCGTCCATGTGACCCCACTGATGCCCGGGTGTCTAGGTACGTTCCCCTACACGTGCTCTAGCTTCCCTTGCATTGAGCATCCATCAATCATCCATGCACTTGCATCTGAAGCAATGAAATGTCTGTTGCTCTATTCTGTATCTGGCAGCCGTGTATCGAATGCGTGGAAGAAAGGCATGGGCCAGATGCACGATTTGGACAAGCATCTAACTGAGCTCCCTTGCATCTTGTCTCCTTATTTTCTCTTTGATCATGCTTTGATTTCTAGTTTTCCTCCTGTATCTACATTTCCTCACTTGCGTTGCATGTTTTCTTGCATTCTCCCACATCTATTCATCCATTAGGGTGACGATAATTACTATGTCGAGTTCTTTTGACCACTAGTCTAGAATTCACATAGTTCTTCCAAGCACTAGTTTGCATCATTTCTGCCCCACTCATATCATTACACTAGTATGACATATATACCATACATCCATATTAGGCTTAGCAAGCATACATGATCATTCTTATTGGCGACACACAAGCGAGCGATTAGCTTAGAAAGATTGATTTCTTAGGCGTATGGGGGTGCCTAACATTTTTCCCATGTGTAACAAGAGTCTTTACCCTTTCTCAGACCCGCCATGACCAATGTATTGCATCCATTAGGCACAGAGCATGCATACATTCATTTGTGTTCATTTATGATGTTTCTCACATTTTTATGCATCTGGTTTTCCTCGTCTTTTCGATTTTTTAAAAGATTAGGTGGTGACTCTATTTTATCCTTATCTTTCTTTATCTTTCTTTGGTGTTTTTGAATTGAGTATCCTTCCTTAGATTCACCATCTCTGCTGTGACCTTATTGATCTTTGTGTCTACACATATGAGGAGTCATTTCTAGCATGGTCACAGTAAACTGGCAACTTTTTTGGGGATACAAAACTCCAGCTTTTGTTTTTAGCTTTTCGCTTGTTTGTTGTCTTGTCACCATTTGTTTACATTTATCATTACATGCTTGCTACATACCTTTTGCTTGCTGAGTGTTTTCTTTTACATACTTGTTATGCCACAACACACACACATACCATGTTGTTTGCCTTTTGATGTGATGGATGTTTCTTTTTTCACCATCATGTTTACATGACATGCGCACATGCCATGATCTAGCTTTTTCCTAATGTATGCTTGCATGCTTCAATGTTTTCTTTCCCTTTTGCACTTGCCATCCTAGGGAAAGTAGAGACATGTTTGCTTCTCTCTACTAGTTTAATCTAAAATCCACCCCCTCTCGCAAGTAATTTTAGGCAGAATTAGAGACTTCAGTGCACTCTCTCCCCTATCCAGCTTAATAAAACTCTCAAGTAAAAGCCAGTAAAGCATATTGCATGTATGATAATTTTAGGAAGTATGCATCTTCTCCTCTTCTATGTCCACCCACAGTCTGTGAAGGATAGTCCCAGTTTGTCATTCTATTGCTATTGGTGTAGGACGGGATGTTGATTTGTTCCCTTTTGTCTGGAGTCGTGTCGGTGTTAGTAGAGGATACAATACATGCTTTGGCAAGGTTGAGACTCCTAACGCACCACTATTCCATAGGTTTGGCATGAGACGAGACCTTACTTTCTAGCCTGTGTCAAACCTATTACCTATGAGAGCATCTCAGGTGGGTCATCTGCTCAGGATATGCATGTTAAGAGAGCACATTCTAGGACATTCATCTGCATTGTGTGCCATGCATGTTACCTTTAATAATTTGCATCTATGTTTGTGTCCTAGTCCAGGTTCTGATACCTATTGTCCTTGCCTGTTTTCCATAGGTAACTTGTGTGAGGTCCTCGACCAGGAGCTCGAGTGTCTCTGTCATGGGTTTGCCACTCACAGTCTCTCCCCTCTGTTCCTGAGCTAGCGTCGTTTTCGACCATAGCTCATCCTCCAGTTCGTGCCTCCACTTTTTGTCACAACCCTATTTGCACCTGCTTGTTGTCTGTTATGGCGGTGGAACCCTTGCACACGAGGAGACCCAGTATGGTCACAGCGAAGATGGTGAATCCAGAGGAAGAGACTAGACTTGGAAACACCAAGGGAAGATAAAAAGGATAAGGAAAGGAGTTGCCACCTAGTCTTCTAATGGAAAGACGAGGAAAACCAAAAACACCAGAAAAACTGGGAAGCAAGCAAGATGCAGAATGTATGCGTGTGCTCCATGCCTAATGGACAATGCACAAATGAATGCGGGCCAGAGAAAGGGTAAGGATTCTGGTTACGCATGAGGAAGGGGTTAGGCACCCCCATGCGCCCGAGAAAACTCGGTCTTTCTAGGTTTCACTATTGTCAATGGTTTATGAATGTATGCTTGCTTATTCTATATGCTCATGCATGAAGATGACTGAAAACATGCCAAATCAAAGTAAAGAAATGAAATAAAGGGAAAAAGTTAATCTAAGGGTCAAATGTAGGCATTGAGAATGCTGCTTTATTGTATCCCCGTGGGCGATGAGGAAAATCGTGAAAATCGAGAAATTCTCGGAAAGCGTCTCGGAAAACAGCGGAAATTGGGATAAATTCAAGAAAATCAAAAAGGGGAAAATAAACCTCATTCCGGGACAATGTCGGCTTTGTGAAGCCTTTTATTGTACGCCCTTGGGTGATGGAAAACCAAATCAAGTCAAAGACACGGAAGACCGGGAGAAATTCGGGAAACGAGGAGAAAACCAAGCTAGGAAAGCGTGCGCCAAGCCAAGTAGAAAAGACAAGAAAACGTGTGCAGAAAGATGTGAAAAATATGCAAAATGCAAGTGTAAGTGTAAATAGGGAAATCCTAGGGGCATTTGTGTAAAAAAACCCAAATTTTGATTAAAACTGATATTTTTTAAGCCCAAATCATCAAAAATACATAGGAAAACACATTCTATGCAATTATGAAGAAATCAGGGGTCAAATGTGCAAACATGTGCAAGCCTAGTCAAAATGAAGTTTCCTAGGGGCCAAAATACAATTTTACCACTAAAACATGCATTTAAAACAATTCAGTGGAAATTCAGGGTAGAATATGCAAGAAAAATGATTCAGAAAAGTTGAAGGGGCAAAACAGTCATTTTACCCTAGAAAACAGGCATTCAGAGTAAAATCAATGAAGTACAGGGGCTAAACTGCAAATTGCCAGTAGAATAAAGCATCCAGAAGAATTTCAGTAAAGATTGAGGGTTAAAATGCAATTTACCCAGAGAAAACAAGCTTCAGAGGAGTTTTCAAATAAGTCCAGGGGTTTAAATGCAAATAAACCAAAGAAATGTGCATTCTGGAAAGTTTTAGAAGAATACTGGGTCTTTTATGCAATGTTCATAGAAAAAGATGCATTCAAAAAAGTTTTAGGAAATCTTAGGGTCCTTTATGCAAAATGCCTGAAATAAAATGCATTAAAAGAAAACTTGAGGGCTTTTGCTAAAGTTTAATGCTTGAAAACATTATTTTAAATGTTCTGGGAGAAGAATGTAATATTTTCAGTTAAAACTTTATTCGAAAGATTTCAGAAAAATGATTGGAGGACCTAATTGTAATAAAAGGACCTAAAAGAAATGAAAAAGGACCTAGTTGAAAGAAAAACTTAAATGTTTGTAGTTTATTTAGAATACTTTTTTTTTAAAGTTTTATTTTTGTTTTAAAAGACTACGATGACGCCGATGACGGAGCTTCGCCACCGGTGACCATCGGAAGGACCAAACTAGGACCTCCCGTGGTCTGATCTTAGATCAGATTGCACAGGAGGCAAGAAGGAAGAGAGGGAAGAAGATCCAACGGAGTGGATCGAGATTCAACTGGTGGGAATGGCCCCACCACCCCCTCCGTCGTTGCGGAACTCCGACGACTGCGCCGAGGGAGACGGCTTCTCCGGAGGATGAGATATGGCATTGCAAGAGCTGTGGGGACATCATGGAGCATCTGGGAGTCTCCTCATCCCTTCTGGATCGATGTGGAGAAGTAGGGAGTGGAGACGTGCTCCGACAGGCGTCGACGGCATCCTCTTCGGCGGGCGACGTCGTTGCAGCGATCAGGGGCCCGAAAAGTGGCTCCAAGCAGTCCGGTGTGCTCGTGGGAAGCTTTAGATTGTTTCTGGAGGCACAGAGCAACGCGGGAGGGCCAGAGATGCGCAGTCTACCTCTGAGGTGGTTGTCTTCTCCGGTGACGGCGATTCTGATGTTATCCTCCAGCGATCGATGTGGAGGCTGCTGGAAGCGTCGGAACGGCAATCCAAGGGGCGGTGGAGCATCGGGGAGGCCATAGGAAGAGGAGAGGAAGATCGGGGACCCAGGACATTCCCTGGATTCCCCCCCGTCTCTGTCGTCGGGAAAAAGCGACGACGGGACACGGAGGAGCTTCTCCGACCAGGGGATCACTCTGGATCCCCTAGAATTGCTTTGGGAAGGGGGAAGGGAACCTAGGGAGCTACGAATTGAAGACTAGGAGGAATCAGAGGGGCGTACCTGGCCTGAGATGCCTCATCGGAGCTCCAGAATCCACTGCTTGTCTTCTCCGCAAATTCTCCTCTCCCATTGGCACTCTATGGCTCTCCGCTTTCCTTCTCTTTGGTGCGGGAAAAAGGTTCCTCAAACTCCGACTCTACTTGCCCTTTTATAGGCAGCAGAGACCCAAACCCATCACTGTAACAACCTTAATGGACCACCAACTAACTAGCTAAATTACTAACTGAACGATGACTCCTCTAACATACCTAACAAACCACTAAACCGTTGCCCCCCCACTGTCCCCTTGGTCGCTGACAGGGATGAACGGCGATCCAGGCTTCGCCAACGGTTGATCTAGTGGTTGGAGATGCTCTGGTGGCTGCTGGTCTGATGGGTTGAAGAAGATGGGCTGTTGATTGAAGCAGGCTCGTGGGATCTTGATGAAATCGTGGAAGAAAAATGAATTTGAAAGGTGAATTGAGAGGAGGAGATGGGTTCTGTGAGAAGAAGACGATGGGTGTGAAATTTGTATGTTTTTTGATAGAAAAACATTAGTAAATGAAGAAGGAGAAATAATATGTTGGGTTGGAAGAAAAAATGGGTTAAGTTGTTTATGGGGGCCTTTATGGGCTTTAGGGCCAAGGTGGACTCAATTGGGCTTAATAGGCCTATGTGGGCCTATGTGGGCTTCAATGGGCCCAAATGAATTAAATGGGTGCAAACAAGTTAAAGTGGGCTCAAATAGGGTTTAATGGGCCTATGTGGGCCTTGTGGGCCTCCATGGGCCTAATGGGCTTCAATTAGGGTTAGAGCTCAGCCACCACATCTCCATCCTGCAAAATTGGGAAATTGGGGTGTCTATAGTAGGGCAGGGACCTTTAGTTATACTAGTTCCGGGACCTTTGCTACTTTTTAGAGGTGATACTCCCTTCAAATTTTCACATCCCGAAATTCGAGAAATACAAAGGTAGAGGCTACCCAATATCGCATTTGAAGGCATTCTGTCGAGACCTCGCACAACTTCAAGTCGACGAAAGGCTCTTGATTTGCTTGTTCTATAAGAGTTTGACTAAGCCTGCCCTCAAGTGATTCACTTTGTTAGACATGATCGTCATTTGGACTTGGAACAACCTTAGCTAAGCGTTCTTGGAACAGTACACCTTCAACCTTGACATGACTTGGAAGCGCAAGGATCTGGTCACAACCTGGTAGAGGCCCCATGAACCGTTTGGGGAGTACGTTAGTCGCTGGCACGCACTAGCCTCCTAGGTCAAGGATAGGCCCTTAGATGAGGAGTCTATTGAGATCATCATTAAGGGAGCACACCCAACGATAGGGGCTTCGATCAACATCAAGCACACCACATCCTTTGTGTAGACACCCCAAATTTCCAAATTTGCAGGATGAAGATCTGGTGGCTGAGCTTGGACCCTGGTTGAGCCCATTTGGGCCCACAAACCCTCATTAGGCCATTTAATTCATGGAAACCCATTTGGGCCCATGAAGGCCCACTTAGGCCCACTAAATCCTGATTGAGCCCATTTGGGCCCATTACACCATTTCAAGCCTATTTGACTTCATGCAAGCCCATTTGAG
>JAMKQA010037287.1:0-16641 GCA_024699735.1 Posidonia australis | reverse complement strand
TCAAGGCAAGTATGTTCACAGATATGTATATTTGAATATTTGGCTTAATGATTACTTGTCATATTTTCTAAAATGATTAATTAACAATTAATCACATTTCATTTTGTTATCATCAAAACATATTAATAGATTTTTCCAACAGTATGTGGCAGAGATTGTGAGATTGCATGGTGTCCTAGTGTCTATTGTGTCTGACAGAGACATAAGGTTTACATCGAGATTCTGGGGAGCTTTGCAGGAGGCTTTTGGCACAGTGTTGAATTTTAGCACTGCTTTCCATCCCTAGATGGATGGCCAGAGAAAGAGGACCATCCAGACACTAGAGGACATGCTGAGGGCCTACGTCTTGGACTTTGGTGGTAGCTGGGAGGATCATTTAACTCTGATTGAGTTTGCATACAATAATAGTTACCACACCAGTATTGGTATGGCACCATATGAGGTATTATATGGCAGACCCTGTAGGACACCCACTTGTTGGAGTGAGGTGGGTGAGAGACAGTTAGTTGGGCCCGAGATCGTACAGCAGTACGACAGCATGGTGGATTTGATCAGGAAGAGGTTGTTGTCTGCCCAGAGCTGGCAGAAGAGCTATGCTGATAGGAGGCGGAGACCTCTAAAATTCGAGGTAGGAGACTTCATTTTCCTGAAGGTGTCACCAACCAAGGGTGTAATGTGGTTTAGTAGGAGAGGTAAGTTGAGCCCTAGATATATCGGACTGTATTTGATTACTAAAAGGGTTGGTGTGATGGCTTACAGACTAGATCTGCCTCCAAAGATGGTGGGTGTACATAACACCTTCCATGTGTCGATGTTGAGGAAGTGTTTGGCCGACGTGTCCTAGGTGATACCAATGCAGCCAGAGGAGCTACGAGAGGACTTGACTATGGTTAATAATGCAGTTTAGATATTGGACAGGAAAGAACAAGTCCTCAGGAATAGAGTGATTCTATTGGTATTAGCTCAATGGCAACACCATGGTACAGAGGAGGTTACCTGGGAACGCGAGATGGACATCCAGAGACAGTACCCCTACTTGTTTTGTTAGAGCTAAATTTCGAGGACGAAATTCTTTTAATGGGGTAGGATGTGACATCTGGACCTGATTATCCATTTTTATTTGTAAACCATGTAATTAATTGTAGTATTGCTTAAATGGTTTATTAATGGATAATCAGTTGTTTCTTGTTTGTGTGAGCTTGTGGTTGGTTGTCTGTACGCCTGTTTGTGATTTGGGACCTATGTGGAGTCCGATTTGAAGATGCATAGTTGTCTCGGTTGGTGTGCTTGTCTTTTCTTCATTTTTCTCTCCTTTTTCTCCTTTCCCCTTTTTCTCTCTCTCACGAGCCATGCCCTTCCACCTGTCTTCTTCTTCCACCTGTGCCACCAGTGACGGAGGCCCGTGCCTCCCTGTCCCATCCACTGGGATGGATGGCCGACGCCAAGCGGGTGGTGGCAGAGATAAAGAGAGGGAGGCAGGAGTGGGCAGAGGGGGAGCGTGGAGAGAAAGGAAAGGAAGAGAAGAGAGGAAGCTGAGGCACGAGTTGGTAGGAGGTGGTGAGCCGCTCGTGGGTTCCGTTGGTCGAGGAGGTTCCCTATAGGGGTAGGAGAGTCGCCGGGCAGTTGAGCCAGGTACGCGACTTCTTTCCCTTCCTTCGTTTAGTTTTTATTAAGGATGGGTTAATTGCATGATAATTAAGAGAAATGCACGTTAAATTGTAGAAAAATCATGAAATGAATGGGAATGTGATGTATGGCATGAGATTGTAGAGATCATGCGGTTAGGATTAATGTTTGTGCGGAGAATGTGATTTTGGGGTTGAAGGCTACAGTAGCCGTTCTTGAGCCCCTTCCCCTTGTGATTTTCGTTTGAACTGTGTGGTTGATGGAATCATGAATGGTTTGAGGGGTTTTGAAGTATACTTGAGGGTGTACACCCCATGATTTTATGGAAATTGTTGGTGAATGTTTGGGGGGTCCGATCGGGACTCCCACTTGGGACGAATTTTTCATTGCCTGGAAAGGGGTGTGCCCTATCTACAAGGAATTAGGTATGCCAAAATCCTAGCAGATTAAGCCAGAAACTAGGGTTCGTTGGACTGAAATTTCATGGTCGACCATAACAGGGGGTTTCAGCATACTGAAAATTTTCGGTATACCGTTTTTGCCCTGAACTTGGGATGTTAAAATGTGAATTTTAATGAATGTTAAATGGTTTTAATGGTATGGTGGGTTTATGAATGATGTTTCCCTATGTAATGACATGGAGGCATGTGGAACCCCAAACAAATGGATTTGGATGTGATTTTGGGTTTGAGACCGTATAAATGAATGAAAAAGATGGTTTTATGTGGTTTTGGGCATGAGACCCAATTTATGACTTTAAGCATGGTTTTCATGGCTTGAGTTGGGATCCTAGTGGAGGGTCAAGTGTTGCAAGGAAATAGAGTCCTGCAACGAGAAGAATGGAATGAAATGGAAAATGGTTTTGAAATGGAACACTAATAATGTGGTTGCCGAGCTCATAGCGGTGTAGGCTAAGCCTAGGTTTTCATACCTAGTTGTTCGGGACACCAACGGTATAGGCTGAGCCTTGGTCGTTGTACTTAGTTGTTCGGGTCACCGAGCTCGTAGCGGTGTAGGCTGAGCCTGAGCTTTTTAGCCTAGTTGTTCGGGTCACCGATGGTGTAGGCTGAGCCTAGGTCATTGGACCTAGTTGTTCGGGTCACCGACTGGGGCATCAGACAGAGACGTATCTCCGTGCACTTATGAAAATGAAATTGAGGCCAGTTGGTCGGGGCGGTGACATCCCGCACAGGGAATTTCATCGTGGTAGTGCAGGAAGGTAGGGCAAGGATGTCCTCGCCTACTACTTGCGTGCCTGGTTACCCCTGATCAAGGTAACAACAGTAAAGAAAAGTGGAAATGAATAAAGAAAGAGAAATGTGATTTGGTCAAGATTGGATTGATGAATTGGTCCTAAAATCCTGAAAAGAAATGTTGATGTTTTAACCAGTTGCCAGCTAGTGTTTATGATTTGGTTTTGAGCCCAATGGGGCATTGTGTTTTAGGCTGGATTTGGTCAAAAATGTGAATTTGAAAGTGTGTTTTGGGAAGAAATCCTAAATATTGAAAAGGGAAATGTTTTGGAAAATGAATTCGAAAAGGTTTTTGAAAGAAATGTAAAGGAATGTTTTGAAAGAAAAAAAAAGTGGTTTTGGAATGAATTTCCAAAAGTTTTGAGAAAAGAAAAGGAAACATGACTTTTGAAAAAGCATGGATTGGGATTGAATTCCCAAGTGATTGTTTAATAAAGAAAGGATGATTTTCAGAAAGAGAAAACCAAGTTTTAAAAAAATGATAAAAATGAGATTTATGGTTTTACCGAGGTTTTGTGGTTTGTATGTTTTGGGGCGCGTATTGAGTGACTTTGATGTCACTCACGCGTGCTATCTGGTTTTCTTGTGCAGACCGCGTGTAACCGAGTTCTGGTGTAGGAGTTGGAGCTTCTAGCTGCACATTGTGATCCTGAAGGTATGCCTTAGTTACAGTTATTTGATGTTTTTGTAATTAATGTAATTATGTTTGATACTGTGTTATGGTAGCGTGCCCGGGATCGGGGCGTTACACGCACGGTATGGACACGCATTTGACATGCGCATGTCCCCCAGGAGGTTTCCAGAATAATGTAAGCTTGTACCAATGCAATTGTATTAAAAGTGATTTAATGGAATATTGGTTTCAATGCTTGATTGTGCTCTCTTCCCTTGGTGTTTATCCTTGGGCTTTGTATGGTTATGTATGTTGGTATCCTATATTGTATACTTACACGTATACTTGCATGGTAAGTGCATAGTCAATTGTCACCCAACATTGTGCCCCGTACTCAGCCAACACTGCATCCTCCCATGCCCTACGATCGGTGCCGCCCGAATCTCGCCTTGCCTGGCCATCGATTGAAAACAACAACGAGCCACAAGAATAAAAGCGGAGCAGAGCGGGCTGGCGTTGAGGCAAATCAGAGAGAGAGAGAGAGAGAGAGAGAGAGAGAGAGAGGCAGAAGGGTGCCAACGAAGGAAGAGGGGAAGTTTCGCCGAAGGTCGTGACCACCAGAGAAAGCCAGTAGAGGCGAAAGGCTCACTAGAGGTAAGGGAGGTCGTCGAAATCCATCACAGAGTACGTGACCCATTTTCTCTCCTCTCAAATTCTCAATAATTCCATGAACGAATTAATGTGGCATGTTAGTTAAAAATCATGGAAATGAGTAGATTGGCATGTAATCTAGGATTGGTAATGATCTAGTGAATGATTTTCTTGTTATTTCTTGGATAAGAAGCTATAGTAACTTTCAGTGAGGTTCTAGACTTCCCGATTTAATATCTTGAGAGACATATATCAGATTAAGATGAAACTTGTCCCAAAATGTAGTAGACTCAAAATCCTTCAAGATGAGTATTTATATGTATTTTAGCCGTGGCCGGAGATGGGTCTGCTCGAAGCTCCCAAGTGAGGTGATTTTTCTGGAGACCTGATCTGGGTTTACTGTAAATTCAGGGACTGCATGTCGAATGCACGGACCAGATGTGTGGACAGGATGTGTGGGTCTAACAAGCACATTTTCCAGAAAGGATTAAACATATAATGAAGAATTTAATTAGTGGAAAATATGGTTTTAATCTCTAAGTAGTTATTCTAAAATAATAGATGTTTTAGAAAGAAATGCAAAGGTTTAAAATGAATGATTCCTCTTTAAAAGAGATTTAATCGGAATTATTTTTAGAAGAGAATATTGGTTTTTCATAAAAGCATTCCCTATGATAAGAAAAGTGATTTCAGGAAAAGTTTTAGAAAGAGACTTCAGAAAAGAATTTCATAAAAGATGCATCTTTTCTCAGAAAAGAATTTTTGACCAAAAGCATGTTTTAGAAAAAAAGATGTCAGAGTTTTAAGTTAGCCCTGGTGAAAGAGACTGGGAGCCACAAGAGTTAGTGTTGGATGGGTAATGTACTTAGTTAGGCTAGTGGTGTTAGGTAGGTTAGGTGAGAAAACTCGAGAGCTCGTGATGGACCAAGCAAAGTCACCCATGCCTACAACACCATGACAGATTAGAGGGACATCGTGAGTAGACGTATCCCTGTGCATTGAGAATAGAAAAGAGAAAAGAAATAGTGAGGCCCATTGGCTGGGACGATGATATGCCCTACACGGAGACGTTCATCGTGGCAGTGTAGGAGATCATAGTTGGTGCCTCCTTCTTCGATTGTGGCTAGGTCACCCTTTATCAAGGTGACATAAGAACAGAGATTTTCAAATTTCAGATTCAGCTTTGATTTAATGCTAGAATTGAGCTTTGTTTTGGTTTCTGAGTTTTAGCCAAATTCTAGCTAAGATAAGAAAAATGTTTTAAGACTAGTTCCAACCAAGTTCTGTGTTTTTGCAAGATTTAAGATTGGAGATTTAGGCTAGAACCTGGTCTAAGAATAGTTTTCCAGAGATCTGTAGAATAGAGCATAGTTTTTAGAAAAGAAAGAAAGTTTTGAAAATACATGATTTCTGAGATTTCTCTGAAAGAAGCTTTATCAAAATTTAGCTAGAATTTGATCATGACCTAGATTTGAGTTTTATAGAAAAGTTTTCAGAAAGGATAATAGTGTTTAAATTGGAAACAAAGAATTGAAGCCTTAGTCACTTTTCTATTTTTTTGTTTTCTATGGGCAGAGCACTAGGTAACTTAGATGTCCCTCATGCGTTTCATTGGTTGATTTTTCTCAGGTGCTGTATTGGAGTGTAGTCAGTTCCTGATGCTCGAGTTTTGGGAGCTGCTAGCCGCACATAGGTTTGGGTAGTAGATAGTATTAAATTTATTTTAAATATTGTTCATGCTAATTTAGTCGACTCAGACTTAGATTTACTTTGTTGTGGCGCCCTGTGATTGCAGGGTGTTACAAAAGTGGTATCAGAGCCTAAGTTGCACTAATTGCATCGACTTAGTGGTGTCTGGATTAACGGCTCCTGGAGGCTGCACGAGGAGATGAATTGCACTTGACTTTATGTGTTTTTGTTTGTGATCAATGTCATGGCGCTGAGAGGACTAGGCCATTGGCGATTAGGTTATCTACGTTGGGGTTCGGCATAGAGCTAGAGGGAGGCAATTGGAGGGATATGAGGCAGGAGCTTGGCAAAATGATGCAAGGACTAGTTCAGACCCTCGGAGGTGGCCATAGAGACGAGGTCAAGGGTGATCCATGGATCACGTAGTTCCATCAACTAAGTGTGTGACATATGAGCCTGATTATCCATTTTAAATTGTAAACAATGTAATTAATTGTTATATTGTATAAATGGTTTATTATTGGATAATCTATTGTTTACGGTGAGTGTGAGCGTTTGGTTTAGTTTCTATGCACCTATTTGTGATTTGGGACCAATGTGGAGTCCAGTTTGAGGATGCACAGTTGCCTTGATTTGCGTGCCAATTTTTTCTCCTTTCTTTCTTTTTCTCTCTCTCACAAGCTCTCCCCATCTTCGTATCCTTCTTCTTCTTCCCCCAAACTCGTGCCACCACAAACAGCAGTCTATGCCTCCCCGTCCCTTTTGATGTAATGGGAGGTCGATGCGACGCAAGAGGAGGAGGAGATAAGAAGGGAAGGAGGCCAGTGGAAGAAGGGAAAACCATGTGGAGGAAGAGGAAAAGGGGAGAAGTCGAGAAGCTAGAGGGAGAGGAGGAAGAGCTTCATTGGGGCATGGAGAGAGTTGCCGGAGTGCGGGGAGGTCATCGGTGTGCCACCTAAAGGTATGTGACCCCTCTTTTTCCTCCATTCTTCCTTGTAGCATGATATGTTAAATGTATGGAAAATGAGAATAAATGCATGTTAAATCATAGAAAAATAGTAGAATGGATGAGAATGTGATGGATAGCATGAATATGTAGAAATCATGTGGTTAGGACGAATTTATATCGATTTGTATGAGATTTTGGTATGTAAGCTGCAGTAACTAAAAATGGGATCCTTGGCTTTATGATTTTCATATGGATTGCATGATGATTGGATTCATGAATTGTTTTGGGGTTTTGAAGTAGACTCAAGAGTCTTCTCTCCATGATTTATTTGTATTTTATGATGCATATTTGAAGGGTCTACCAGAGGCTCCCACTTCTGGTGAACGATTGGTTTGTTGGTAGGGGCCATGTGCAGAACATAGGAGATTCGGTATGCTGAACTGGGTTCGACGTATAGAATCCCTGTCAGTTTGTGTAGGATGCCAGGTTTTGGTAGACCAAAACCCTTCGATCGACCGAAATAGGAGGTTTTGATATACCAAAAGCATTCAATATACTGAATCAGTGATTTTCGGTATACCGAATTTGACGTTGGTCTATCGTTTTTATCCCCTAGTCCATATTAATAAATGGGCATAAATGATGAACATAAATTGTTTTAAAGGGATAATGAGCATGTGTTAATAGTGTTTTCCCCATGTAAATGTCATGGATGAACATGGAGCCCTATAAGTAAATTTGGGAATAGTTTTGGGCTTGAAGCCCTAAAAATGAAAGAATGTGATTAAATGTGTTGTTTTTTGGCATGAGGCCCAATTTATGATTTTAAAGTATGGTTTGTCATGAATTGGGTTGGGACCCTAGAAGAGGGTGGTGTGTTGTATGGAAAAGATTCTTGCAATGAAAAGAATGGAATGAAAATGGTTTTAAAAAGGAAAACTCAAGAGTTTTGAAAATGAAACACTAATAATGTGTTGTGGAATCACGGGGGTTGGTGTTAACAATGAGGTAGGAGAATGACACTCCAAAGAAACCAATTGTAAGATACAACCGTGGTTGCCAACGTGGGGCCACGAGTGGATGGTGTCGACAAATTGTAAAACATCAATTGTCTGACACAATTGTGGTCACCAATGTTTGTGACAGTGTAGGCTGAGCCTGTGTTATTGAACCTAGTTGTTAGGGTCACCTATGGGACGTCAGATAAAGACATATTCCCATTCATATATGAAAAGAATTGAGGCCAGTTGGCAAGGGCAGTGTCCTCCTACACGGGGAACTTCACCATGGCAGTGCAGGGAGGTAGGGGAAATGTGATCCTTACCTACTGCTTGTGTGTCTGGTTACCACTGATCAAGGTAACATCAATAATGAAAAGTGGAAATGAATTAGAAAAGTGTGTGGTTTTGTGAAAATGAATGAAATGTGGTTTGGCTAGGATTGGACTTATGAATGGTCCTAAAATCCTAGAATCAAATAAGAATTGTGTTTTAGCTAGTTACAAGCCAGTATTTGTGATTTTTATTTTTAGCTCTATGAGGCATTGTGTTTTAAGCTGGATCTGGTCGAGAAAGTTGTTTTAATGGAACTGATTCCCATGTGATTTCAATGGAAAAAGAGAATGTTGTTTTAAAATGGGTTTTCAAAAGAAAATAAAGATTTTATAAAGTAAAGTTGTATTTTTAGTGCGTTTGTCGGATTTGGTTGTTTGTGTGTTTGGGACGCGTACTAGGTGACTTAGATATCACTCACACGTGCTTTAGTTGGTTTTCAGGTGCATGTTGGGTGTAGTCGAGTTTTGGTGTCGAAGTAGGAGCTTCTAGCCGCACATCGTTTCTTGGAAGTGAGCCTTAGTTATAGTTATTTAATTATTGTTGTAATTAGTGTATTTTTGCTTATGATACTGTGATCTTGGTAACATGCCCAGGATTGGGACATTATAGTGTGGTATGAGAGCCAAGGTTACTCCTAGTGCACTGGCTTCGTGACGTTCGGTCTAGTGGCTCCCTAGGACTGCACAATAGAGAGTCGTGCTCTTGAATCCTGGTTGTTTTGTTTTTGTTATACTGGTAGGAAGATGTCTTGCTGAGGCCGTAGTCTTGGCAAGGCCCCAGTACTCGACATTGAGACGAGAGAGGGCAGTGCATGATGGGGTATGAGACGAGAGTTCAGCGAGATGATGTAGTGTTTCGCCCTGTCCTTTAGTAGTAGCAACAAGGATGAGGTGAAGGGAGACCCATGGGTTAAGCAGTTTCGCCAACTGGACGCACCGACTTTCGATGGGTGCAGCATACAAGAGGAGTGTGAGGCTTGGTTCCTGGAGGTGGAGAAGATCCTAGAGGGGATCGAGTGTCCAATGGAGAAGTGGGTCTGGATCATAGCGTTTCAGCTCAAGGGTGCTGCGGATCAGTGGTGGAGGACCATGCACTGCACCAAATTCCCAAATATGGACCTACTGTTGATCTCTTGGGAGGAGTTCCAAGAGGTGTTCTATGAGAGGTTTTTCCCTGAGCATGAGTGGGATAAACGAGACAAAGAATTCCGGAATATGAAATGTGGGAGCCAAACTATGGCTGAGTATGAGTCATCCTTCATTTGGCTAGAGTAGTTCTCTCAGGCTATAGTTTTCGAGAAGAACAAAGTTAAGAAATTCGTTGAGGGACTCAATCTTGCGCTGTGATCCAAAGTTATTGGCTTCATATGCCAAACTTTAGCGGATGCTGTTGAGCTTGCAAGTCGCTATGAGGATGATCGTAGGCTATTCCAAGAAGAGTATCCTAAGAAGAAAAAGGGGAGGAAGTTGGTCTCTCAACCTTCTGTCTCCCGACCCTCCGTTTCATGACTGTCAGTGACTAGAGCACCAAGTCCTGGGAGTTTTGGTAGCTCTGGGAAGAAGCGGAAGGAGCTGCCTATCTTTGGTAGAGAAGAGAGTGTGGGTTTTAGCCATGCGAGATCCAGTAGTGGCCCAAAGGTGGGACCATGCCACGTCTGTGGTAAGAAGGGGCATATAGCAGTGCAGTGTTGGCACAGGCAGAGGAGCCTAGAAAATGTGGTATGCTACAACTATAGGAACTTTGGGCACTATCAGAAGGACTGTCCCAGTCAGCCAAAGGCAGCAGGAGATGAGCCACGTTAGCCTACCAAGGGGAGAGTGTTTTCCATTGCTGCCCTAGATGCCGGTCCTTCTGGAGATGTGGTAGAATGTGAGAACTAGTACGACTGTATGAATTAAATCTTGTCTTGTAATAATGGATCCTGTTTGTGATCAACACTATCTTTCATTATGATTATGATTATGGTGTGTTGATGATAGGGTCTTTTCTTGTGGCTGATCGGATGGCCCGAGTCTTGTTTGACTCTGGGAGTTCATTTTCTTTTGTCTCCGAGTCATTTACTTGTGAGATCGGGACTAGGCTAGCCAGATTGGCATTCCACTTGGATGTAGTCACTCCATTGGGAGAACACAGTCTAGTGTGGAGGTATCTAAGACTAGTTGATATCTAGCTGGGAGACAGGAATTTTCAGGCCAGCTTGATTCTGATGAATATGCATGATTATGATGTTATCCTAGGAATGGACTGGATGGCACAACATTCAGTCGTGATAGGTTGTGCCAAGAGAAGAGTTCTGGTCGAGTGTCTTGGCCAAGGCTGGTGTGTAGTGCAAGGGACTAGACTACGTGAGTCTAGAAAAGTGATTTCTACTATCAAGGCCTATCTCATTTGGCAAGAGGTAGGGTGGACTGTTTGGCTTGTGTGACAGTTTCCACTTCCCATGTGATTGAGATTCAAAGCTTGCCAGTGGTACGGGAGTATCTTGATGTTTTTCCAGAGGAATTGTCTGGTATGCCACCACACAGGGACGCGAAGTTTGTGATTGATTTGGTGCTGGGATCAGGTCCTATTTCCAAGGCTCCATACAGGATGGCACCTATTAAATTGAGAGAGCACCAGAATCAGCTATTGGAACTGATAGATAAGGGAGTCATTTGTCCCTGTGTTTCACCTTAGGGAGCACCGGTCTTGTTTGTGAAAAGAAAGGATGGTTCACTTCAGCTCTGTATAGACTACTGGATGTTGTACCAGATCATTATAAAGAACAAGTATCCACTACCCAGGATCGACAATTTGTTTGACTAGTTGTAGGGAGCATCAGTGTTTTCCAAGATATACTTGAGATCTGGATACCATCAGTTGAGGATCAATGAGCCAGATGTGCAGAAAAATAGCCTTTCACACCTGTTATGGTCATCTTGAGTTTTTGGTTATACCATTCGGATTGACAAATTCTCCAATTGCTTTTATGGACTTGATGAATAGGGTGCTCAGGCCCTATTTAAATTAGTTTGTGGTCATCTTCGTGAATGACGTTCTAGTGTATTCTCCGGATGTTCAGACCCACCAGAGACATTTGGGGATCATACTAGAGACATTGAGGTAGCATTAGTTTTATGCCAAGTTCTCCAAGTGCAAGTTCTAGCTGGAGGAGGTGTCCTTCTTTGGTCATATCATCTCAGGAGAAGGCATTAAGGTAGATCCAGCCAAAGTAGAGGTTGTGAGCAGTTGAGCTAGACTGAAGACAGTAACTGAGATTTGAAGTTTTCTCGGCCTGACAGGATATTATAGGAGATTTATCCAAGATTTCTCCAAGATTGCTGCATTGTTGACCAGATTGACCAGAAAGGAAGTACATTTCACTTGGGATTGGCAATGCGAGGAGAGCTTCAATTGGTTGAAGGCGCGTCTGGTGTCAGCCCCAGTTTTGACTATGCCCTTTGGGAGTGATGGTTTCACAGTCTACAGTGATGCCTGTGGTACTGGTTTGGAGTGTGTGTTGATGAAGCATGGTAGAGTGGTGGCATATGCCTTGCGCCAGTTAAAAGATTATGAGAAGAATTATCCCACCCATGATATAGAGATGGCAGCTGTTGTGTTCACCTTGAAGATTTGGAGGCATTATTTGTATGGCGAGCAGTTCTAGGTGTACAAAGATCATAAGAGTCTGAAGTACATCTTTACTTAGAAGGATTTGAACATGAGATAGAGGCGTTGGGTGGAGTATATCAAGGATTATGATTTCAGTTTGTCATACCACCTAGGGAAAGCAAATGTGGTTGCAGATGCTCTAAGTAGATGCACTCATGTCATGGCTAACCTGATGATTCGTGAATGGAAATTGTTAGAGGGACTAGTGGAGTGCAGGCCTCAGAGACAGTCTCAAGGAGTTGCCAGGGTGGTGTAGGCCAATTTGTCTATTTGCCCAAGAATGATCGAGGTGATTGTCACAACTCAGCAATATGATTCTTTTCTGTCAGACATCTGGAGGAAGTTGGTAATGCCCATCACTTTTCAGTCGAGCTAGACAGTGGGTTGAGATATGATCCGAGATTATATGTATCTAAAATAGAGGAAATCAAGAACAGTCTACTGGAAGAATCTCACCGCTCCAGATATACTATTCACCTAGGAAGCACCAAGACGTATAAAGATTTGAAGAGGAACTTCTGGTGGCCTGGGATGAAGAGGAAGATTGCTGAGTATGTGGCGATGTGTGCAACCTACCAGATGGTGAAAATAGAGCACCAAAAGCTCAAAGGGACTTTGTAGCCTCTGGACATTCTAGTGTAGAAATGGGAAAATGTGTTGATGGATTTTGTGATGGGTTTCCCACGAACCCAAGGAAAGAATGATACAGTTTGGGTGATAGTGGATCACCTTACAAAATTGGCACATTTCATGCCAATGAGGGTGAATCTTCATTTGGCAAAGCTGGTAGAGTTGTATGTGGTTGAGATTGTGAGATTACATGGTGTCCCAGTGTCCATTGTGTCTGACAGAGACACGAGGTTTACATCAAGGTTCTGGGGAGCTTTGGAGGAGGCTTTTAGCATGGTGTTGAACTTTAGTACTGCCTTCTACCCCAAACAGATGATCAGATAGAGAGGACCATCTAGACACTAAGGGACGTGCTGAGGGCCTGCACCTTAGACTTTGGTGGTAGCAGGGAGGATCATTTACCTCTGATTGAGTTTGCATATAATAACAGTTACCACGCTAGTATTGGTATGGCACCATATGAGGCATTGTATGGCATACCCTGCAGACACCCACTTGGTGGAGTGAGGTGGGTGAGCGACATTTAGTTGGGCCCAAGATCGTACAACAATATGAGGGCAAGGTGGATCTGATCAGGAAGAGGCCATTGTTTTCCCAAGCCAGTAGAAGAGCTATGCAGATAGGAGGTGAAGACCTCTAGATTTCGAGGTAGGAGATTTCATTTTCCTGAAGGTGTCACCAATGAAGGGTGTGATGTAGTTTATAAAGAGAGGCAAATTGAGCCCAAGATACATTAGACTGTACTAGATTACTAAGAGGGTTGGTGAGGTGGTTTACAGACTAAATCTGCTTCTAGAGTTGGCTGGTGTACACAACACCTTTCATGTGTCTATGTTGAGGAAGTATTTGGCTGATGCGTCCCAGGTGATACCAGTGAAGCTAGAGGAGCTTCAAGGGGACCTGTCTATGGTGGAAAATGCAATTCAGATACTGGACAAAAAAGAGCAAGTCCTCAAGAATAAAGTGATTCCATTGGTGTTAGTTCAGTGGCAACACCATGGTACAGAAGAGGCTACCTAGGAGCATGAAGTGGACATCTAGAGATAGTACCCCTACTTGTGTTACTAGAGCTGAATTTTGAGGACGAAATTCTTTTAAGGGTGTGACCATGCCGGTGGAACCCTGCACGGCTCTCCTCTATCGGGTGCGTGGAAGCACTCGAGAAGTCCCGATACGGTCACGGCGAAGATGGTGAATCTGGAGAAGAAGACTAGACTCAGAAACACCAAGGGAAGATAAGAAAGGATAAGGAAAGGAGTTGCCACCTAGTCTTTCAATGGAAAGACGAGGAAAATCAAACACACAAGAAAACCAAGAAGCAAACATGATGCAGAAAACATGTGTGCTCCGTGCTTAATGGATATAATGCACAAATGAATGCAAGCCAGAGAAAGGGTAAGGATTCTAGTTATGCATGGGGAAGGGGTTAGGCACCCCCATGCGCCCGAGAAACCCAGTCTTTCTAGGTTTCCTACTTGCCAGTGGTCTATGGGTGTGTGCTTGCTTATTTTGAATGCTCATGCTATAGATGACTAGAAAACCTGCCAAATCAAAGAGAAGAAATGAAATAAATGGGAAAAGTTAATCCGAGGGACAAATGTAGGCATTGAGAATGCCACTTTACTGTACACCCTTGGGCGATGAGGAAAATCATGAAAATCGAGAAAATCTAGGAAAGCGTCTCGTAAATCAGTGGAAATTCGAAGAAATCCGAGAAAATCAAATTGGGGAAAATAATACGCTTTCGGGACAATGTCGGCTTTGTTAAGCCTTTTACTATACGCCCTCGGGCGATGGAAAGCCAAAACAAGTCAAAAGACAGAGAAATCGGAAAAAATCCGGGAAACGATGAGAAAACCAAACTTAAAATGTGCTAGAAACGTGTGCACAAAGAAAGGAAAAAGTCGCGAGAAAACATGCATGAAAAAGTGCAACAAAATGTGCAAAATGCATGCAAGAGTGTGAAAATGAAACTTCCAGGGGCCTTTGTGCAAAAAAAACCCAAATTCTAAATGAAAACTGAATTTTCTGAAGCTAAATCATCAAAAATACATAGAAAAACACATTTCATGTAAATTTGAAGAAATCTGGGGTCAAATGTGCAATTTTGTGCTTTTTTGGTCAATTTGGAGGTTCCTAGGGGTGAAAATGCAATTATGCTACTGAAACATGCATTTAATGCAATTCTGTAAAAATTCAGGGTAAAATATGTAAGAAAAAGAATCCATGTTGAAATCAGAAAGTAGTAGGGACAATTCAGTAATTTCACCCGAGAAAACATGCATTCAGTGTAAAATCAATAAAGTTCAGGGGTTAAAATACAATTTAAACCACATCTGTGCAGATATTTGAATGCTCAGGGTTCACCTTGCAATTTTAACAAAGAAATATATATTCAAAAGAATTTCATGAAACTCAGATGTTTAAATGCAATTTGAACAGAGAAATATGCTTTTAGAATGATTTACATGAAACTTAGGGGTTTTTGTCTAATTTTTCAGCTTGGAAAATATTATTAGGGAAGCTCAGGGGGCACATTGCAATATTTTCAGTTAAAACTTTATTCAAACGATTTAAAGAAAAAATGTGTAGGGACCTAACTGTAAGAGGAAGGACCTACATGTAAGAATAGAAGGACCTAAATGCAACAAAACAAAAGTTACAGAAATTAATTCAAAGAATACTATTTTTATTTTTAAAAGAGAAAAAAGAAATAATGGCCGTCGACGACGGACCTCCGCCGTCAACGACCACCGGAGGGACACACAAAGGCTATCCCATGGCATGATCTAGGATCAGACCCCACGGGAAGCAAGAAGAGAAGGAGGGGGAGAGATCCAATGGTTTGGATCGAAGGCGCGACGGCTAGAGGAGGCTGCCCGCCTCCCTTGCCATCGCGGCACTCCGGTGACAGTGCTGGAGAAGAAAGGGGCTACTGGAGGGCTGCAGTGCATGTCTGTGAGCTCTTGGAGGCTGCGGGACGTCGAGAGGAGTACTCCCTTACTTCCAGAAGCGAGAATGGGACACTTCCCCCATCCTCGAACCAAACTCGCCGTCGATGTGATCCTTCTCCGATGAGCGCGACTGCAGTGGCTATCCAAGGCACGCGGCTTGAATCTTAAGACTCTGGAGCACTAGGGGCATGCCGTGGAATGATCCTGGAGGCTCGAAGAGGCACGTGTCCCTTCACTGGCTTCAGTTGTCTTCCCCGACGATGGTGAGCTGGCGCAACTCCGGCGATCTTCTGGTGGAGGCTTCTACAGCGGCTGGAGCGAGGATTCGAGGGGTGGAGAAGCAAGAGAGAGGCCAGTAGAGGAGGACCTAAGGGTCTAGGACCAGGGACAAGCCTTGGACCAACACCCCCACCTAGGCCACCAGAAAAGACTCCAGTTTGGCTTGGGGGCTGATTCCGACGAAAGGAGGCCTCTTGCCTTGTTAGAATTGAACAAGGAAGACAGAGGGAGCCCTAGGGAACTATAATTGAAGTGAATAGAAGTTTGAGAAGGGCGTACCTGGTATGGCAACGTGCTCTGCCTTCGTTGCTCGCCGGAAGTGGCTGAAGGCTCTAGTTCCTCGCCACCGCGAACCTCCTCTCTCTCGCTCTCTTCTTCTCCTTTTTTTCTTTTTTTTTCTCTTTCTTTTTTCACAATTCACACTGCTGCACCTTTTATAGGTGAAGGTCCAGCTGCTGTAACAACTTGTAACAAACTCAACAAAATCCTAACAACTAACCAACTCTATAACAAACAAGGAAGCCTCCTAACAGACTAACCACTTATAACAAACTTGCTGTCCCCCACGCACCCCGCTGCCTGACAAGCACCGACAGTGATCGACGGTCATGATGAGGGAACGAGCCAGGTGCATATGTCCAGTGTGGCTGTCTGGTGCGCCAGGTCGGTGCGCTAGATAGGTGTGCCTGCATGGCCCTGGATCACGGCTCAGATAATTTGCTGTTGGGTTTGGCGTTCTTTGGCTTTGGGACTAAACCAGGGTTTGAGTTCATTTGTGATCAAAAGTCCAGCTACCACAACTCCATCTTGCATACCTGCAAAATTAGGGTGTCTACATATGCCCCTCCCTGAGCGAGGTCGGAGGACAAGTGGGACAGAGACTGATGCTCAGGGTTGACAATGACACCCCTCCTGAAGTCGTAAAAAGAGTTAGCTATCGGCAACCAGCTACCAGTTGGTGGATGCACCAAGGTGTTGGATCGAATGGCTCATCTAGAGGGGGGGGGGGGGG
>JAMKQA010037286.1:0-13030 GCA_024699735.1 Posidonia australis | reverse complement strand
CACACAAGCAAGGCAAGCAAGTAAGCAAACAACAAGCAAAAGGCATGATCATGGCATGTGCAAGTGTCGTGGCATCATGATTGTGAAAAGAAAACATCTATCACATCAAAAGGCAAGATATATAGCATGTGTGTGCTGTGACATAGCATATGTGTGAAATAAAACGCAAAAAGCATGCTAAGTAAGCAAACAACGACAAATAAAGCAAACAATCAAACCTATGAAGCATAAGCAAGCAAAAGACTAACCTGAAAGTTGGAATCTGGTTATCCCCAGCGGAGTCACCAGTTCTGTGACCACACCGACCCGAAGGAGGGGAAAAGGGAACCACAGCCATGCCAAGATGGCGAAGGCGCAAGGATAGGATACGAGAAAAAAGAAAAAGGAGTCGCCACCTAGTCTTTTAAGGGAAAGACGAGGAAAACTACAAAAAGATGAATGCTTGGGATGCAGATGGGAAGGCTGGATGTCTGCTAACCAGAGGATGGGTAAGGATTCCTATTACGCACGAGGAATGTGTTAGGTACCCTCGTACGCCTGAGAAACTCGATCTTTCTAGTCCAATTGTTTGCTAAAGGCTAGATGAATATTTGCTAAACCTGGGTCATGCTCTAATCATGCTAATATGAATGCCACGGCAAGACTAAATGCAAAGATCGAGATGCATGCTCATGAATTGGGGCGTAGGGGCAATTTGGTCATTTCCCTTGGCCAGATATGACAAGTGCTTGCATGGGAGCGATGCATGGCCTAAGATATGTCAAAATATATGCTAAATGCCTGGATAATGTCATTTGGATGAAACCGGAGAAGAAAAATCATCAAAAGGATGTAAATGCAATAAATGACAAACATAGAAACTAAAACGCAAAATTCGTGAAAAGAGCGAGAAACTAGATGAAAAACATGTTCCTGATCCTTATTCTAACATGCAAATGATGCATCTAGTGTCAATGTGGCACAAAGATGTAAAAATTGCGCTTGGATAATTTCTTGAAAAGTCAGGGACTAAAGTGTAAAATTTACATGAGTGCAAATATGGCCAAAATGCGAGGCAAAAGATTAAATCTCTGTAAAAACATGATGTTTAAATAGATTCCAGGATTAAACGCGAAACAAAAGTGAAAATACCTCCAAAATGTGATGGAAAACATTTAAAAATCCTAGATGATGGATTTAGAAATAAATTAAGGACCAAAATGTAAAATTCATGTTCAAAAATACTTTAATGTGATTTCAAAGATCTTTTTGTAAAATTTCAAGATCTGATTGTGTCAAAAACCGCTGAAAACTACACTAGACTCTATAAGATATCATTTAGCTCAAGGGCTTGCGCTCCCTAAAGATTTGTGTGATAGATCATATGAGCCTACTGTTACTGGCTGTCTATAACGTTCATTCGAAATTTCCTGGAAATTGAAAAGTAGACATCAAGTAAATAGAAACATGCAAACACTTGCTTAACTTTTGGTTCATTCTAAAGTTGGGCATAACTTCTAGACGCTATGACCGCTCCGGTGCTACGATGGTGACTTATGTAATTAGAAATTGTTATCCTTTAAAGTAAGATAAGCAGCTAGACTAATTAAGTAATCCGAGATTGCAATACAATAGGCAATAGCATGACTAATTATAGGGTACGGTACCCTGAAACAGACATAGGATGATCGTAAAAATTTAAAACCAAATGAGAAATACAGAAAGGAAACAAAATGAGAATTTCTTGTAGAATGAAAACGAGAAATCACATTGAAAACCGGAAAGAAAAAAAATCGAGGAATCATGGTTTTTCAAGAAACACGTGAATGATAATTGTGACGCTAAATTTTTCCAATTAGAAAAATTTTCAACAAAAACATTTTTTAAATTTAACCGGTATTGACAAGAGTTTCCACAAAAGATTCTATGAGATTCCTGAACTTGTTCCGTGATACTTCCATAAAATTCCTTTTAAATTTGACCATCCGTAATAGTACAAAAAGAAGAGTAAAGAATTTAAGAAAAACTAGGTCTCTCCATTTGTGTGTATGATTTTGTATGATTTTCTAATAGAGTTTCTAGAAATGTCATTCAACCTTTGCAATTGGTACTACAACTACTTTTTACATTTGAATCACTTCAATAAAGTTCTTGTTTTACAAGACCACCACCAAGTGAAATAGATTTCCATAATTTTTTCTTCAATACAAATCTAAGAAGAGAATAATACAATAATATAATTATAATATATATGAAGTCTGTAAGAATCGAACTCCCGACCTCTCGTACAACCACAAAGAAACTTCATCACTAAATTAAGTGATTACAAACATATTTAACTAACAGTTAAGATGATCATTTAACATTTTCAGAAGACTATATGGTTCGTTCTCAAAGGTAATGACAACGTGACCTTATAGTATTTCTTTAAAACCTCAGAAATCAGAAGAAACAAATTTAAAACGAAAAAAGGCACCAATATGTAGGAACTCGAACTCAAATATCATCATTCCTAACAACAAGCAGTCTGACACTCACGGAAAGGACACGTTTACATGAGACTGCTGATCTCTGATGTACATCATCTACGGGAAAATTTAGACCAGAAATATACCACAAAGAAACAGAAAAGTGCAAACAGTATAACATGAATTACATGATTTGAGCCTTGCTGAATGATGCTTTTGTTCATTCTCTTCATGTTGTTCTTTAAACCTGCTTGAGCTTTTATAACTGTCATTTGCTGTTTACAATGGTAAAAATCACCAAGTATTAGAGCAAATTGATGTGGTTAAGGCAATTAAGCTTACTAATAATCATGTAATAATTAAAAAAAACTATAGAACAAGGTCATATGAATATCCAACTTAGAAATTAAAACAAATTTGATGCCAGTGATTTTATAACAAATAAAATAATGTTTTGATCTTAAACATTTTTCTTTGAATGAATTTCCTCTTATTAAACTGAAAGTAGATTTTGATGATGTAACCAGTTACATCTAAAATGTCAGAGATTTGTTTTATATCAGTCAGCAGCTCACAAGCAACACTTATATTGCAAACCTCAAGCTAATCTGTACAAAAGGGTCAAATAGAACATGTGATTCGATTTTTTTGGTAAGATTTCGTGTTTTTGGTACTAGGGTTCCTTCAACCACATCAGTTCAAACTAAATAAAGAAAATCAGGGTCTCTACAAGCTAGGTGTCACCTCAAAGCATTGTGAAAGCCAAATCTAGTGGTCATCCTACCAGGGGATTGCCAAAAAAAGACATTTTGTTGTCTACACTGCTGATTGATTGGTCTTAGGCAAGCAAAAGTCAGCTGATGCAAGACTGAAGGACTGTTTTAATTAAATTTAGAACAGTATTGACAACTTAATAAAATAGCTAACATTTTCCTAACAGTAACCACAATTCAATCAGGTAAACTGACGTCTAACACCTTCAAACTCAGTCCCACAAAGACAAGTCAAAGCTTATGTCATAGAGGTCAATGTGAGTCAAGATGAAATTCATGGATTAGGTTGGATAATTCTTCTTATCTTTCATAGTTTTGACCTCATAAATGATGAAAATAGAAAATAATGTGATATAACAAGGCAGCTGCAAAAAGAAGATCCATCCACTATAATAAAGATGATTGCAATCTTCTGCTTCAAAATATTTACCTTATTTGGTACCACATGTTACTATGTGAATATGACAGAATGCAAGAAAAAACAATATGGTATAGCAAGATTTTGTCATCACATTTGATAATAGAAAATTTTATATAAAAAAAGAAAATAAGACAATGGCCATTTTAAGAAAGCATGGATCATAAAATAATGCATATTTACAGCCATAGACTTCTTACCAGTTTTGCTAGGAAGTCATTCTGGAACTTTGCCTCAGTCTCTATATCTAAAGCTACCTGGAATGTATCAGAAAGAATTAGTGAAATAAATGATAGGAAATTGCAAAAGAGACAGATGTTAATTGTAATTAGAAATAAAAAAGGTAAAATACAGCTTTGTCGTGTATAAATGATACAACGATATAATGCAACAAATGCAAACAAAGTAATTAAAGTAATAAGATATTCAAAATTAGGGTACAGCACAATGCTGTAATTGAATGTAAGATCAAGTGAAAAAATACCAAACAACAACATAATGCTACTTGCAAGATTCCTATAGCATTTTCTATTGAAATATAAAATCTAGTGTTTCTATTATTATAAAAGGATAGCTTGCACCACACGTTCTCACCTAATATCCAAATTGCAAAGTTCAAACCTTGTAGCTTGTTCTTTTTGATAATAAGCTTTATATAGAAATTCAACTTGATCTTAGATATTGTATGGTTGTGAATTAGTACATGTAATATAATTAATCAGAATAAGTCTTTCCAATGATGAGTCATTTTGCCACTTCATATGGGATCCATAAGGTCTGACACGTCCAGAAACTACTTGATCCTATCCTTTAGTGTGGTGGCTTTTATTGCACTCTCTCTTCTTCAACCCTCTTCGTGGAAGTGGGATTACATTGGACCACACCATCTAAAAAATGTTGCCAGTGCAAGCACAATTCTGCTGACTGTAATCTGACAAATCACCTGTTGACTTGTAAAACAGAGTTGGGTTAGAAGAAAAAAAAGGAAAGGGTTTGAGAGCTAGGATCAATGCCCTATTTTGGTAATCAGTGGCTGGATTTCTGTGATTGATGTGCTATAGCAAGGATGAGAGGAAAGATCTCAAAAGCATTACCTTAGTCCAAACTTCTTGAGAATCAGAGTCTTAGTTTAGATGTGAAATAGCTATGTTGGAGTCAATTTATAGGTAAAATAAGCTTTTGAAGGTATCTAACTTCTGAGGGTTCTGGAATTTCAAAACCCTAGAACAAACCCTTGGACTTCTAGCAAAAAGTTACCTTGTGGATCAAAAGCTGTCAACAACCATCTCAATATGATTGATAACTGACAAATAACAGAGAACCCTTCTAGAGTTTGATAACTGAAATCCAATTAAGCGCAAAATAGTCGTGTAATATTCATATAGCTCATACACTAGACTAGGTTAGGACAATCATATTATTTTCCACCACATGGTTGTTACTCCTTTCTTTGTGTATCATACCTGTCAATTGACTCCTACCAGGTCTAACTGAATGCTACAAAAAATAGTTGGGACCTTGTGAACTGTGACTGAAAGATATTAGAAGAAATGTGTTATGGTTTAAAGATGTAACAGCAGTTACGGTCCCTTATTGAAGGGGAAAGTGCACAAAAGACTTCCACATGCATAAGCACTTGACATCCCTGGAACTCCAAGAAAAGGCTTGCAAAAAAGCTGTCCAATCTAGTCCACCCTAAGAGCGTTGAAGGTAGAGATAGAGGAAAAGGATGTGCTGGAGGCCATGACATTATAGGTATGAGAGGATCGACTACGCATTAGGCATGCCAGGTTTGATGCCATATAGGCATTAACTGATCTTCAAATTGCATACAAGTTGACAGCAAGTAATGGCCATGCAATCTAGTGATGTACCGATATATTTTCTATAATACAAAAATGATCTAGATAGATTAGGACTTAATTTGACCATTTAAGTCCTATTGATGCATCATTCATCCTAGATTTGGTGGTCCAAAAAGAAAGTGTTGTTGAGATTAGGTAGGCCAATCAAAGAAGGTATGTCGAATTCTTGTGAGTCATGACCATATTGTTTTAACTACTAGCGATTGTACAGGATTTATATGACTGTACAAGAGAATCTATACAACTATATGGGGCTATCCCGTTATTGTATAACTGTACAAGAGTAATCCTATGATTGTATAATTGTATAAGAAGATCTGCATGACAATATAACTGTACATGACCATAAAATACTATACAAAGACATTCCTAGGGTTGTATATATTCTTATGATCTATCTAATCCAACACTTAGGTCAAAATTTAAAATGGTGTTTTCTAGTGATAGTAGTACAAAATAAAATTCTAAGGTTGGGTTTTTGCATAAGGAAATCAACGAAAAGGAAATTAACTTCCCCTTGACACCCTTATTTCATGGTGCTCAAGCACTTTTTTAGGATTCCTTCATTTTCCTTTGTATTTAAAGAAATAAAATTATAAAATTTTCATTGATTTCTGAACTTTGGGCTAGAATATGAATAGAACGTCAAGGAAACTAACTTCCCTTTGACACCCTTAATTCCTGGTGTTCTAGCACCTTTTTCAGATTACTTCGATTTCCTTTTGATTTAGAGAAAAAAAGGAATAAAGATTCTATTGATTTCAGGACTTTGGTCTAGAATTTGAAGAGGACATAAAAGAAATCTAATAGCAATTATATTTACATTGCGTCATCTTAGGATGCTTCTATAATCACAAGTAAATAAAAAAATAAATTATTATTCCAACACATATTAATCAAACCCAATGCAAGTGGCTCCTACTAATGTGAGGTACTAGGTAGGGGCATGCGTACACAACCTTACTTGGGTGTTTCCAAGATTAAAACCCATGACCTCCACGTTACAAAGGAGTAACCCTTACAATTGTGTCAAGGTTTGCCTCCTATTCCAAGACAAGCTGGTAATAAGAAAATCCAATTTATGTTTAAAAAATGTAACTCCAACATGTACGAATTCGTCCTAGACTTCCCGAGATACGTATATATTACCTTACAAAGTTTGATTCCCAAATGCCTTTTTTTTTAGAAACCAATTTTGATTTTATTCAATTCTTTGGATATCTCGATAGTTTAGCTCATTAATCTATTCTTTGATTAAAAAAAGTCAACCAACAAATTAAAGAGAGGCTTCTTCATCTTAGTATGGGCCATATTGTTGTATCTTCTCATGTTGGGTCATACTAGGATTTAATTTAATATTTTAGTCATAGAGTGCCTATGAGCTTTATTTAATTTATTATTTATCAATTGCTACATGGAATATATAGTTGAATTGCAAAAAACTTTCACTTGGAGATAATGAAACATTACTTATCCATTTTTATCATCCTTAGTAAAACAATGACCAATGGAGATAATGTTTTGTACGGAGTACTATGTATGAAGACACTATGTTCGATTGTTACGTGGAGTTGTAATTAAAAGCAATGGCAATGCTTTGCTTGAAACAACTAGTATTTCATGACATGTTGGGTATTGTAACTTCAAAAAATCATGGCAGAAATAAGATGAAAACATGGCAAAATCATTATAAAAATTATACAACAACTGCAAATCATAGTTGGGGACTAAACTTCGTCAATGATAACACAAATGTATTTCGAGAAGTTTAGGACGAATTCATACATAATGAAGTTGCATTTTTGCTATCTAACTGTGAACTTAATTTTCTTATTTCTAACATGTCTTGGAACAATAATTCAATTTTTCATTTATTGTGATTCTATAAACATCCTAAAATGTATTAATAAATCATCATTACTTACTAAGAGTTTAAAGGAGAGCGAATATAAACGGTTTACTTGAAATTTTGCTCAAGTTCCAACCTCAAAGTTTGAAAACCAACGGAATTCTTATCCTCCTTTTTAAATCCAAAGGAAACTAAAGGAGTCCCAAAAGGCATACAAACATCATTTAACTAGGGGGTCAAGGGTAAATAAGTCTCTTTTCCCTTAAATTCCGTTAATTTCCTTATGCACAAACCCCAGCTAAGACTTGTTACAAGAATACGGAAACTTGGAGGTATGTTCTGTAGTATAGTATTGCTTGTCCTTCGGTAAGTAGCTATAGTGCTCCGATGTTTATCGTGTATAAATGTTAAAAGCACTGAAACTGTGCCAATGAAACTATAGAATGTTTACTTCTGTGGTTTTCCATCGGGACTACAGCATTCTTGTAACGACACCACCTTCTACCATGAAGCCTGGAGAATTTTATGCCAGAATTTTGTATGCGTTGCAGATTAAACAAACAACCATGTTTAACACCAAACAACAGAGTCATGTACTATATACCCCAATTACATAAAGATATATAACTAATTCTAATACACTGGCAAGCAGAACTATATAAAGCCTCGATCCTCATTTTCCACGAACCAGACAACAATCAATCCGGAAAAAAAAACGGAAGGAGAAGAAGAAGAAGCAACTACCACAAAATTGAGAAAGAGTTTTTTTTTTAACTTACGCCCTTCAGCTTGCGGATCTTCTGATGAAGGCCGGTGATCGCCTCGTCCACGTCCGTGTGCATGGGATCGATCCGCAACTGGATCTCCCCAGAACCTTGCCCCATCGACTTATTCCCAACACCCTCTCTACAATCCCAAATAATAATACCATCAAATACAGAACAAAGACCAGGGGAGAGAGAGAGAGAGAGAGAGAAGGGGTGGATTCTCCGGTTTCTCAGAAGAAGGAGAAGGAGAAGAAGCAGGGCGGAGTACCTCGATCTCAGATGCCCGTGGTCGGTGCCGTAGAGCGCCGGCCTCTGAGGTGGATTCGCCATGGAGAGGAACTCCACCCGAAGGGGATCGAATTGGAAGGTTGAGAGGTACTGGATTTTCCCTGGTGGAATTTGGGTTCCAGCAGGCACCCCGGCTACTAGACACGTTTATGTATATACGACTCGCACCGCGAGAGAACCGTGTCGACCTTACTGGTTTGCAACTGTGGGAGGGATTTGCGTGGTGCACCGAAACGTACGTAGGTGTCTGGTTTTAAGTTTTAACTTCTTGAGTCCAATCCCGATCGGCACAGTCACCACGAAATTATTCGAACTTCATTTTTCATTATCTAAGTCTCCGTTTGGAATAACTATACTCTCACGTACAAAGGGTAATCACGAGAAAAGCTACCTCAACCTTACTTTTAATAGAAGTTGAAGATTCTAATATTAAAAATAATATATAAAATTTAAAAACTTAAAATAAAGAAACTCTTCCTAACGCACTTTAAATCTGGTGTGATGTGTTAAACTTCAATTTCAAACAAAATTGTACACCTCCATAAATTCCACATGATTTACCCATCCATGATCCGCATCTCCGAATGGTCCATACAATCTACTTCCATGGTTCGTACAGTTCACGTAGTCTACATAATTCGTAGGATCCACAAATACAAATCCACGCAGTCAACATCACCCACAAACAAAATAGTCGGACCTAAAATCTGTCTTTTTTTTAAAGTTGTAGGATGACTGATGAGTGGTCCGGATTTGAACTTATTTTTGTAAAATATAAGTCTTGAATTGTTTACAAAAATATATATAGATCTTGAATTCATTCGAACATTCTGATATTATTTACATGATGACTGTTGTTGATGTGATTTTAATAGAATTTTTTATTCCTATATTTGTGATTTTATAGTCCAATTATTGTTTATTTTTATTGTATTATCTTTATTTAAGATTATGCATTTAGTAGATTTTTTTTTAAGATTAGATCATATTCACGGTATACATATGTCTGTATGTGGAGAGAAATACTCAACTAGTAAGTGGAGACTAGAAAGAAAAGCTTATGCTTAAGTGATATGAAAATAACTAATAAAATCTCACCAATAATTTATTAATGGTGGATTTCCAATCTTGATATCCTCAACTACGAGGAGACAATAATGAAAACAACATTGTCTTGCATATAGTGTGTTGTATTTAATTGGATGTAATAGTAATCATTTCTATTAGTAGTTAGTTGAGTTTGTAATAGTATAATTGAATGTTAGTTAGTTTGTTTGTTAGAGATCTAGCTGTGCTTGGCTATTTATAAGCCTTGTATCAAACTTTGTAATGGTAATGAGAAATCACTCTACTAGTCCATTCTTTAACTCTTCTTCTCTGTTAGTTGTTGTTTGGAATCTCTTATTCAAGTTCTATGTGTTGAGCTTTGTCATGATATCAGTCGCCTTTTAGTATCACTACAATGGATCCTTTCTTGTCATGGTAGTTAGATCAAGAGGCTTCTTTAGGAAGGAGAGGGTGAAAAGAGACTATATAAAAATTAATTTTAACTCTTATTTATTTTAACTATTTTCTTCAATTTTGAGTTAAGTTACAATGATTAAATAGTTTGGTAACAAAATAAGTCAACCACAGAAGGGATAAAAGACAATGAAGAAAACAAGTAAAATTTATAGTGACTTGATCAAACTCTGGCTTAGTCTATTTCTCAAGATCCCCTCGAAATTTACTAAAACTTAAAACTTACTTGTTAGTTGAATCTACCTACTCTTTGTATAATCCCTTGCTACTTCTCAACACCCGAGAAGTAAGAACACTTGATCCTTGAAGAAAATGAAACTTGAAGATTCTTGAAGTACTCGAGCACCTAACTCTTGAAGTAATAGTTGAATAGAGGAATTTTGACACTCACTCTTCTCTTTCTTCTTGAAGCTCAGGACTTTTTGTTCTGGAATGAGATTTTTGCTCACACAACAATCTTGTTGGAAGGAATAGAGTGTCTCTTTCAATGTGTATCTTCTCTAAGGCTTCTATGGTCTCTATTTATAGAGAAAAAGATTAAGAAATATAACTCTAACATTTCCTTTAATGTTCAGCAACAGATAGTTAAAATGATAAATCAAAAGATTTCGACATGTCATTTTGCCTTGTTTCCTTCAATGATCGGCCAATTTGGCATACCGAATCCAACCAAAACTCCCTAACCCGATATTCCGAACATCCTTGGAGTGTCGAATCAAAAGACCATTACACCCTGGTCAATATCTACAATTTTCGGTATACCGAAAGATTTCGATGTATCGAAAATAACTCTGACTTACATCTTCTTTAATATACATGAATAATTACAACTTTACATCAAATTTCTAATCTATTACAAATTAAATCATATTTCAAGTCTACGTGATAATCTTTCTTTGACTTCTATCTTGAAATCTCCTTGACTTTGTAGTTGTCTTCATGATTCTTTCTTCATGGTCTCTTTTGTCATGTATCTTTTCCAAATTAGGTTATGGCTTAAACAAGATATCTCAAGAAATCTTATTAGATAATAATGCAAGATACCTATCATTTGTTATCATCAAAATAAAATATTTAAATGTATATTTCCAACAATGGCATCTTCTTCCTTCTCCAATGACACGGCCATCGACAATCTATCTAATACAACTATACCTCCGATGAGCTTTTCTCCATTTGTTATCGACAACATTGCAAGTTTAGTCCCAATAAAACTTAATGGCACAAACTTTCTAATATGGAAGTCTTAATTTGAGCTGATCTTACGTAGCCAAAATTTGATGAATCATACTGAAGGATCTTCTCCAGATCCAAGTTCACCTGAATTCTCCAATTAGTATGTTGTGGACCAATCTCTTCTTTCATGGATCAATGCTACTCTCTCTATTTCAACCCTTCTGTATACAATTGGTGTCAAATCTACAAAGGAAGTTTGGGACAAGCTTTCTTGATGATTTTGTAATATTTGTGTTCAGATTATCCAAAATGAATATAATTAAATTATTGTAATCTAGATAATTAGCTTAATGATGAGATATTGGTGTCGAGTCCTCTTTTAAGTGGTGTTATCTCTGGTAATTCCCCTACTGTGTAATGTTTGGACCCAAGTGTTCCACGTGTACGTCTGTAGGACCGATGCAAGGCCAAGGTTAACTCTAAACAGTGCCCATTGCCCTTCACTATGCTCGTCCCAGTACCCCGTAGCCTACCGCCATGCCTCGTTCGTCGATTCGTCGAAATTTTTGATGATGGTGGCAGATGGACGATAATAAGGAAAGTAGAGGTTTAAAAAGGAAGATGATGGAGGCACTGGACAGGAGAGAGACCAAGAGAGAAAAGGGAGAAGAAAAACCAGAGAGGAAAAGAGAGACAATGAAAGGAAGAGGTGATTGTTGCTGGTGGTGGAAAAGGATCTCCGGAGACCCTGGAAGCTGGAGGAGCACCAGGAAGGAGAGAGGAAGCCACCGAGGAGGGAGGATCACTGGAGATCGTCTCTGAGTACATGTCTCCATTTTTCCCTTTCCTCTCTTATTGTTCTTGTTCAAATCTAGAATTATACTAGGATTTTGAGTTAAATGCATGAAAATAGATGAATTTGAGTTAGATGATGAATGTATGGGATTTTGGAGATTTTTCCATGAATTATGATGGATTTATATTGAATTTTCAAGAGGCATGCTACAGTGTTTTCGAATGCGTTCTCGAGCTTGGAATTTTTGTATCTCGAGTTATATGCTATGGTTTTTGATGAAATTTGTTCCAAATGAAAGTAGACTTGGCATGCTAGATTATATGTTTTATGCAAGATTTGTGGTTCACCGGACAGGGATCCGCCGAATGTCCCAATTCCAGTAAACGAGCGGCCAAGGGGCCAGACTCTGTCTCAAAAAAACGGGGATTTCAGCATGTCGAATAAGTTCGGTATGTCGAAATCCTGTCAGATTAGCCCCAGATACCTGATTTTGGTAGACCTAAATCATTCGATCTTCCGAATCAGGAGATTTCGGTAGGCCAAAATGGTTCGGTCTGCCGAATCAGAAGATTTCGATAGACCGTTTAGTTTCAGTCTCTCGAATCAAGACCCAGATTTGTTTTGCCAATATTTTTCCTCAATAAAGTAATAATGCTTGATTTATGTGTTTTTGGCATGTTTACTTAATAAGAATTTCTTAAGATTTAAGCAAGAACCACAGAGAAGTTATTTCAGAAAAGAAAAATTTTACAGAAAAGATTCCCATAATGGAAGAGATTTAGAATAAAGATTTCAAATAAAAGATACATGTTTTCAAAATAATATTTTTTTTTTTTAGAGTTGTGGCCCCAGTTAAACAGACTGGGTGCCAAGAGAAAGGTGTTAAATGGATCGAGTAAGATAACCCATGAACTCAAACACCAAGTGCGAAGAAAGAGAGTAGAGAGAAAAAAAGAGAGAGATTCTATTGATGGTGTGATGTTATATTGTAGACACCCCGATTTTGAGGTGACCCAGGAATGAGTGTCCCTATGTTGCTTTGGATGCGATCAGCCCTTAAACCGAGCCCCAAACCCATTAGCCAGAGCCCAAATCAGACATCTGTGAGCAGGGCTGGCGCACTAACTTGG
>JAMKQA010037285.1:0-10038 GCA_024699735.1 Posidonia australis | reverse complement strand
TGTATTTTCTTGTTTGGTATAAAATAATTTCTACTAGAGTTTGGGTAACAAAGGCCTATGTTTTATACAAAGTATAATTAAAACATAAAGTTTTTTATTTCTATTTTTTAATTGAAAAGATAAAAAGAGCTCATTGGAATTGGTGCTATCTCATTGGTTCTGGTTGAAAATCTGATAGAATCAAAATCTCACAAATATCAAATATAGTCAAAATCTTTACCAAACAAAATCTAAATTTGACACAAAACATTCTAATTCTCAACCGTTGGATGATAAAAGATGTGGAAAAAATGACTCATGGATTCAACATTGGACCCACATATCATCAACACTATACTCATAAATGCTTCATTTGATGCATTATTTCCTCAAATTTGAGGAGACGAGAGTTCGAATCTCACACTGTATCAATAATAGATTATCAGTTGAATTTTTAGACGATTTCCTGTCACTTGAGTGTAGATTTCTCCTTAAGTGTGAGTTTCTCTCACCATCTATTGATGCATATATACCTTGGTTACTGCAGGATTTCCAAAAACAACAACAGCAACAACAACAACGCGAAGGGTATCAATCGAGGTTCGAATCCATGACCCAATCTTTGCTTGACATGGTTGATCATTTTCTAATATTAATATACATGAAATGGTATTTGTCTGTTTGATTTATTAAACTGGTCCACCAATATTCAGGAACAAAAGAAGATAACCAGATAAGTTTCTGATAAGGCCAACTCTCGGCCTCAGACCAGAAGCCACCATGTTCCTGCACTGCTGTCATCCCAGGGGGGAGCTCCAATAGAGCACTTGGAAGGAATCGAGAAAATGGGTTTTGTCCAGAACACCCTTGCTGTTCACAGGGCCTGCTCCTTGGGCTCTTCTCCTCCTCTCGCATCCTCTCAGGTGAGCAAGCTCCTCCCCTCCATTTATTTTCATTTTTTCTGGTTCCCTTTTTGGAGAAAAGAGTTCATCTTTTTTGGTGGGCATGGTTTGGTTTTGCAGCTGGTGTTGTTGCACAAGTGTGGTGGGTCTTTGCCTGCTTGTAGAAGGACGAGGGTGAGGTGTCAGGATAGCGCAGAGGCAACCCAATGTGAATCAATCCAGCAAGGTCTGGTTTCTCCCGTTTATTATTATTATTATTATTATTTGCTTTGTACGTGTTCCGCTTGCTGAATTCTGTGGGCGCTTAGGATTGGGTGTTTTTCCTGAATGGTTGCTTGTTTAATGGATAAATTCTGAAACTTGAGGTCACATATTGGTACAGAAACATAGAGCTGAGATTGGTTCCTCCTATGGAAGCAGCACCATCATCTCTTGTGATTTGAAATTTGCACATACACTTGATGTTTCATCCTTTGCCTGTGTCCCAACCTCATGTTTATTCATCATTTGGGTCTTTGGACTTTGAAAAAACCTTGATATGAAGGGTTTTTTTAGTAGGCAGGGTGTTTCTTTTTTCTTTTATGAGGTCGCTTGCATTTGCAGCTTTCTTAATTACTGAAAGTGGTTTGGATTGAACTGCATATGTTGTTTGGCTTGGTTCATGTTCAGATTGTGTACTGTGATGCCACATTTTGTTTAGTTACAAAAAAGTTTTGGGATACAAAAGACAAGTTTGCAGATTCTTGCTTTAAATGATGTTTCCTTTTTTATATACTGCTTTGGTTTTCGGATGTCTTCCCTGAATTTTATCATCAAGATATTCATTTTTACTTTTAACTAATGTAGAAAAAATGACCTGATGCAAAATTTTATTGAATGCTGGTCAAATCGGAAGTTGTTATTCAACGGCCAGTAATAACAGTAGCTTTTCTTAATCTTGCATCTATTTCACAAATAAGGGTGGATGCTGAATGCCATGTTTGTTATCAATAGGCTGATGAAGCTTTTATTAACTTTTTATCTCTTTCGCAGTAGTGGGTGGAAGTTAGTTTTCATCTTTGTTATTATTATGATAAGTTGAGAGCTGAGACCCTTGCAGACCTGCTCTTCACTTGTTCTGTCCTTTTGTTTTCCTAAAACAATCCTCGAAATTCTGCTTGCAATTTCACTATTTCTAAATTACCAACAGAATTGACAGCCTCCATCTTTATTATCCATGCTACATGCTATTTGATGGATTCTGTCAAACATGAACCTCTGAAGTTGTTTGATATTAGAGTTTAATGCTGTCAGATATGATTATTAATTCTTAAAATAGCTAACTATAACATTTTCACTCTCACTTGTGGTTGTAAAAAGGATTACAAATATTCAGATTTCACTTTTTTTAGAAGGCAAAGAACTGGAAAGATCTTAATTGCAAGTTTGCGTTACACATTTAAATTAACAGATAAATTTGGGAGGCGTCAAATACTTGCAATTGGGGCAATCGCAACTATTGCTTCATCACCTTATAAAGAAACTGCATCATGTGAGTACCTTCTTAATATTCCTTTTGCTTTCTTCAATAAAATAGGTAGTGTAGTTTCTGTTATGGCAGATGTAACACAATTACAGATTTGTCCGCTGAGTTTGCAAGCAGTAGGTCCAAAAATAATATTATATGTGCTAATAGAACTTTCATGGCATTCTCAGTTGCAGCTGAGGCTAAGAAAGGATTTCAACCTGTCTTGGACCAGAAGGATGGATATTCATTTTACTATCCATTTGGGTGGCAGGTGAAGAAGAATAAGTTTATCAGTAAAGTCTTGCTTTTTCTTTCATTGCCATATTCTGCAATAAAAGATCACTTGTTATGTTATGGAATATCATATGTGCTGATTGTGTTTATACCAGGAAGTTGTCGTCCAAGGGCAAGATAAGGTATTCAAGGATGTTATTGAGCCTTTAGAAAGTGTCAGTGTGAACATGATCCCAACAAAGAAGCAAGATATTCGGGACCTTGGATCGCCGCAAGAGGTCTATAGTACTCCAATGCAACTTTGTCACTTAATTGTAGATAAGAAGCACTCTGAATTTTCCTCCCAAATCATCTTTCACTGTTAACCTGAAAAAAAAATCTACCTGATCTTCTTTTTAACCGTTATAGGTTGCTGAAACATTGATCAGAAAGGTCTTAGCTTCTCCAACACAGAAGACGAAATTGGTTGAGGCAGCTGAGGTCTGTCTTCTATTACCTTTTTCATTCAATATTGACTTAAATGTGGATCCCTTGGGCGTTAAAAGATGAATGCTGCTCTTGGATTTCTCAAGAACATTGAGGATGAGAATTTAGTGGCCATCTACTTTGAATTCCTTCTGAAAATTCTCTAAAATGGGAATTAAAAGTTTTCTTTCAATTGAGGAAAAATTGGGTGTCTTGTGTTGTCAATTTGTTCTTCCATGTATGGATATGAATGAGTGGACTCAATAAACTGTATCTACTAGCTCCAGTTCAACTAGATTGGCCACCCTCTTGTTAGAGGAGAGGACAGGAAAGTCTTAACTAATAATATTCTGATAATATGAAAATCTTTTGTATCCTAGATGAATGGCCTTTTTTTGGGGAAAATGTGATGAAGACATATCTCTAGAGATATGTACATATTGATGTTATAAAATGTTCAAAAGAACAACTTGTGGTAGTTCAATGCCCCATAGATTTCTCTTTCTCTGGGAAATTTGTGAAAACTCACTTCATATTGTTTGTTGTGTCTCAGCATAATGTTGATGGACAAACTTACTACACCTTTGAGTTTGTGGCTAAAGCTCCTAATTTTACTCGGCATGCACTGGGAACAATTACAATTGGGAATGGTATGAATGTAACACCTTACCATGGATTATGTCTAGTGGTGTTTGTGGCTCAAGCTCCTAATTTTACTTGGCACTCTACATAGATAGTTCTTATGTAGTACTCTTTTTTATAACTTGCCTTTTTTATGTGTTAGTTTCATATTAAATAAAGGTTGCATGGATATAAGGGCACTAACTATAATTAATCAGTTATCAGAGCAACATCATGAAATCATAATCATGTATAGAAAATCGAGATACATGCTTACAGTGTGAGTTGCAGTGCACAAACTTCCACAAAAACAAATTCAGAAAAAAGTCAAATATTATTTAATGAATTTAAAGAAAAAAGGCAATTAAATTTATGCTTCTATATGACTCTCTTTTGTTATGTCAATCAAAATTATGACACAACAGTAGATTTTTCTTTTGGGTGAAGATTTCGAAACTCAATTAGTTAAAGTCCATCCATTGATTATTGTAACCGCTGATAAATTCTGAGAATGGCATTTTTGATGTTTTGTGGGTTAGCACTTGTGTCTGCTTCTCTCACGATCTGGTTTTTGTCTACTGAGTAATGACTGCCATTTCAGGTAAATTCTACACTTTGACGACGGGAGCCAATGAAAGGAGATGGGATAAGATAAAAGATAAACTGCACACAGTTGTTGATTCATTCAAAATATTAAACGGCTGAGGTTGCTTCCAGCGAATCATTCAACCATTTTGTAAAATTCACGTTCCTTGACATTAATCATATCCAACATCGGCTGTTGTGAGGGCCTAAGAAATTTTCCTGAAAGGGCTTTCTCTAGTCTGCATTGTAACGAAAGAAACTATAGAAAGTAAAGGTCAATCTGGTGATACATGCTTTGCTATAGTTATTGCTTAATCCTTCCTTACCTATATCAAAGTTTATGAAAAGAGGCATTTTAGCTAGTCATGATTTACTACATTTAGAACCACAACCATCACTTTTATGAACAAAGATCTTCGAGAGTATCTTGCAGCTGTTCATTATTAAGCTTGACCCATGTTGAATATCTTTGTAATTAGCTTGTATTCATGTACAGAAGTCAGATTTGAATTTCAGCCAGACAATCACTACGACCAATGCTCCATTGAATGGAGTTAAATGTAATCCTTAAAACTAAATCCATGGAAGATATATTAATGACCTGTGGTAATGTGTTGCCTTGTTCTTCTAGTTGAGATTCATAGACATAATCAAGCTCCTTCTCAAGGCATATGCTTCAGCTTCCATGGGAGACCTCAGCAGTCCGAGTCCCCAAGAGTGACAAATCGATGATCTCTATGACGTTAGCTCTAGCATGGTTTCATTTATTATCTCCTAATGCATCAACAGCAGTATCAAAGTTAATTTCGTTGTAGTTCCCCTTGTTGATTGGCCGAAGAGTGGAGATTGTCCATGGATGAAATAGAAGAGAAGAAGGTCATCGTCAATAGCATTGGATTTGTTCCTCTGCATCTTTTCTTGGACACTGAAAAGGTCACCAAGCTTGAAAGAGCAATTTGGACATTCATATCATGTGTTGACGGTCATTTGCGTGCCCAGAAAGATATCAACATCTTCACAGAGAAACTGAAAGCTAAAGAGGTCCTACAATCTAAATTGGATGCAGTTACTGTCACATATGAAGTACTCCAAAAAAACTCAGATGGATGATACGCAAGTGATCGAAAAATTCAAGGTTGTTAATAAAATTCAAGGTTGTTATCTCCAAGGTACTCACTCCTCCATCGTCAAGCTTCATTCTAGGACCACACATGACCACTCAAGATTTCCCCACAAAGATTGTCCAAGTTATTTCCTAATTAGCATCACATGGAGCTGTATCCCTATGAGAATCCTAGGGTGGTGGACTTGTTCGTTTGGGATAGACCAACCAGGTTTCTGCCCTCTTCTCCCAGCATTTGGAGAACATGGGTTGACAGAGTGGAGGAAACAAAATCTGGTCTTTGGAAGGTGATTGGTATCTATGATGCCATTCAGTTCTCAAAGCTTGATATTCCACTAAACAATCCCTTGGTTTCTGCTGCCTTGTGTTTCTGGCTTTCTGGTCTGTGTCCACCAATTCTTTCCATTTTGGGTTTGGTCCCATGACAGTTACTCTTCTTGATCTGGCTGTCTTGGTCGGTCTTCGCCCTCACGGAGAGACGATTGATGCCGTGATGGATGTTTCAGTATCTGATTACAAGATAAGCTTCGATATGAAGCTTACTTACCTATGCAAGATTTATGGATTTGTATAGAAAAACTAGAGGTGAAGTAGATGGCAAAGAACATGTCGCATTCCTGCTGACCTGCTTGTGTAGATATTTATTTTGTATGCCTGCTCTTGGTGTAGTCAAAACTTAACTACATTTTGGCAGTTGCTTCGTCTCAGGGGAGAAAGTTGGCCTTAGGACCTTTGTTTTTGGCAACCCTTTATCGCAGACTTAAAAATTCAATAGGTTCTGGATTCACTAAAGGTGGTGGTCCATTCTGGATTCTTCAACTTGTGGCTTCATGCTTATTTTGGACTAATTTTAGACTAAAATGTGGCTTTGTTCAAGGGAAATAATATAACATGGGAAGAGTTTTTCTCCTCCTTTTACGATGTTCACAATAGAGCAAGATCACTGTTTATGCCATTCTCATCATCACCTTCTTTTTGCCCTACTTGGCTTCGCTTTTCACGTCCTCAATCCCCCGAGGAGGCCGAGGATTTTGATGGTATTTGGGCGAGCTTTCTTATATGCAGAGATCTGCATTATGGTCTTTTATTAAAGCCTAACCATCTAACTAAACATGGAGTGGAGGTTTATAATCCTCAGTTTGCAGCTTGTCATTTTGCTCCTGCCGTTCATTTTGTCAACTTGAGAGAAAAATATTTACAATTGCCAAAGATGATGAATGTGTTCAATGGGTTTACAACCAGCTAAAGCAAGATTTCATTTTCCCGGGGATAGCTTTAGAACCGTCTACTTGATTAATCTTCTTTGACCAATGGTGGCCAAGCTTTATCTCCAAGTACCGGAAGATTCCTGTTGACCTCTTACTGATGCAGATTAAGAGCCGAGAATTCGGTGCCAAATCTTTAAGTGAAATTGCTAGTGCATCGTCAAACATGTCAAATTCTGATGTTCTTATTATTTCCTCTACCAAGTCTCAAGGGGGAAGGGCAACAACAGCCTAGCAAGAACCGAGGTAATACAGATCTTCTTCTCGAACGTTATTGTTTTTTCTTGCCATTAAAACTGGCCACATTACTTCAATTAAAAGAATGCAGAATGCTTGCTTAGGCAAGTAAATATTAGATTAATTAATTCTAAGATTAGTACAACATAATGCAATGGTTGCTAATGATACTGGACCAAACATACCAAGTATTTGCTGGTTGATGGTCTGCAACTGAAAATGATATATCAGATAAATTTCAAATACTACACATAATTGATTTGAATAGAAGGAATGACTTCCTCTTTCTGAAAAGGGATAGCAATTAGCAATACGTTTGTCAGCCAAATTACAGTTCAAACTGATACAACATCAATATGATTGCATGACTAAAACTAGGAAAGAATTAAACAAGGTTATACGCCTGAAATCTCAGAAGACATAACGTACAAAAACAAACAAGAAAAGGCATCTGAGATACATTACTGTCTATGTTATGTTTTCATATGATGAAGCAGAGAAAGGCAAAGACTATGGTACATACATCCATGTAATATTGAGCCATGCATCATGGCGACAGTCACGTAATTATCTTTGTAAAAGATAATTATAGAGGAGTAGAATGTTGAGATTAATAAACCATAGTGATCCCGCCATTCAAGCAAAATGAGAAAGAATTCACTGAGTTAGAAATGTAATAAGAATACATTAGAGTGACAGGCCAATCATCATGAATGGAATAATTAAATCACAAGGCTAATTGTGAAGTACAAAGTCATTGTTGAGTTCGTATCTTAACTTTTCAGCATAATCTGGCAGACATTTGTGTAGATGTTCGCTCCATTATTACATGCTTCTAGAGATTTTGTGGACGTCTGAAACGAACATCAACTAAGATACTGCTTCGACATAGAAGAAAAATAGACATCTACTGAAAAATCGCTTCAACATAAAAGAAAAACGGACGTTCGCTTCGAATGTCCACCTTGTTTACTGTTTTGAAATCAAGGACTATGATGAGTTTGACTTAAAATTGCCTATGCAGATGTTCGCATGGATGTCCACTGCGAGACTACTTTCCTACGTACAATGATTTTGTAGACGTTTGAAACGGACATCCACCGGACACTGTCATATCAATAGAGTTTGAGCAGATGTCCATTGAAGGAGACTTTGATGAGAAAATTAATGGACGTCTATTCCGAACATCCATTGAACCTATAGTTTGAAATCAAGGATCTAGTAGACGTCTAGTGCAGGAAACTTCTCTCTAGAGGAATCCATTTTACCTTACCTATATATATACCATTGTGTTGGGATTTTAGGGTAAAGTTATTTCCTTTGACCCTTGAAAGTCAATGATTTTGATCTTTCTTCTCATCAAATCTCTTGTGTCTTGTATTTATCTTTGTTTATAGTGGAATTTCTCTTTCTAATTTCAAGACGTAAACCTTTTGGTCGAACATTATATATCCTTGTATTTATGTGTGTACCTTGAGAACTTGATGTCAATCTATTGCTACAATTTTACCAATCACAACTCTCACTTTACAATGCAAAATCAAACATCAACAACCCTCAAGATCAAAACCTTCACAAAAGCATGACAAAAGACAAGAATTCAATTCAATGCATGAGAAATAAAATGCTTAAAAAAATAAAATATCCAGAAAAGGAAAGAAAAAAGGAAGTAAAAAATCTTAACCGACTTATAAGGTTGTGATTGTGCTGCCATATATTAACAACTTTGTTGCTCAAATTATATCCCAACTTATCAGCTTGTGATTGTGTTGCCAAGGACTCGGTTAACTGAAACAAAATTGATGAATAAGCTAGTGCCAACTACAATCTATGTCATTAATTGTGCATCATCAAGTCATAAGCATGATACCAGTCTCTAACAACATAATGTACATCAATACCATGCATGTTCTAACTTAAGGAACAAACAAAAATGTGGAGGAAAAAAGCATAAAATTTACCTGTTTGAACAGCAAGACATTGTTTATGTTGTATCTAAACTTTCTGTTTTTCCTCGTCTAAAGGAAATAATTACCAGAGTAATAAGTTAAAAAGGTAAAAATATAAACCAACATTTACCTGTTTGGCTACATTGACAATTCCACTAGCAATTACATCACACTAAATGATTCCTCCGAAACTGTTAACCACAATAGCCTTCAACTTGTCTTCAGATTTTAAGGCTTTGAATGCTTCAACAACCCATGCAACAAGTGTAGAAGACAAGCAACCATTCTAGTAGTGTGACCATGCCCGACCCGAGGGAGGGGTGGGGAGGAGATCACAGTCATGTCAAGATGGCGAAGGTGCAAGAATAGGATAAAAGAAAAAAGGAAATGAGTCGCCACCTAGTCTTTTAAGGAAAAGACGAGGAAAATCACAAAAATAGAAATGCCTGGAATGCAAATGCGAAGTCTGGATGTCTGCTAACCAGATGATGGGTAAGGATTCTTATTACGCACGAGGAAGGTGTTAGGCACTCTTGTACGTCCGAGAAACTCGGTCTTTCTAGTCCTATTGCTTGCTAAAGGCTAAATGAATGTTTGCTAAACCTGGATCATGCTAATGTGTATAGATGTGACAAGACTAAATGAATGTACAAGACGATGTGTAAAAACTGCGAAGAAATCTACATGAAATCATGAGAAAGTCGTGAAAATCAAAAAGGGGAAAAATAATCCGTGGTAGGGACAAATGTCGACCCTCAGGCCTGTCACTGTACGCCATGAGGCGATGAAATCTAAATCAAATCAAAAATCTGAAAGGTAGGATTAAAGTCAATCAAATCGGATAATAGATAAGAAACTCTAAAGACAAAGCGAATTAAAATCATGTAAAAGGTCATGAAAATCAAAAAGGGGAAAATAATCCGTAGTGGGGACAAATGTCGGCCCTCAAGCCTGTTACTATACGCCCTGGGGCGATGAAATCCAAATCAAATCAAAAACATGAGATGTAGGATCAAAACTAGTCAAATCGGATAAAGGATGAGAAACTCTGAAGGTAGAGTGAAGAAAGAAACCATGGATGAAAGGCATGGGATGTCGGCTCGCTAAATAAGGATAAATGGGGGGAAAAAAAGATAAAAACTGCAAGGATAAGTGCCTAAATGTGCAAAAA
>JAMKQA010037284.1:0-14703 GCA_024699735.1 Posidonia australis | reverse complement strand
TAAACCTAAACAGAAGATCCCCTCCCATCAAAGGATACATAAGGATCTTCTAGATTAACATACTCTTTGCCCTGATCCTTCCTAACTTGATTAAAAAAGGCAATTGAGTCTTCTTTAGAAGACAATGAGATACCAATATTCTCACAAAAACATTTAAAATGATCATAGGAATCCCATCTCAGAGGATCCTCAAAATAAGACCTAGAATTAACAGGAAGCATCATATTAACAGCATTGGATTCCAAAGAGTTACTAGAAACAGAACAATGACTGAAATCATTATTGTTTTCACAAAATGTATGCAAATCCTCACCTGGTGCATGCACAGGAGTGGGGGGCCTAGAGGTAGGCTTCTCATAGTGGGTAGAACCCAATTCCTCTTGGTCCAAACAGTCATAGATGGCCATGACCTTTTTGAATTTAGCCAGAGAGAGGTTCCTGGCCTTGATTTCTGATTCCACCCAGTTGGGAGCCACATTAGAAAGCTCTGAATTTCTCTGAATGGGAGGAGCAAGTGTTGCTGCAGTAGTGCCTGGAGCTGAAGGAGTAGGTAGCAGCCCGTCAGACCCATGAGAAGGAGACTAAGGAGAAGGGGAAAAGGTAGGTCTCATCCATACATTTTTCCCAGATTTGAGCTGGGACTTAGGAATATGGTGGTTCTTTCCACTAATATTGCCACGCCATCCTTTCTTAAAAGGTTTCCTAACAGGAAACAGATTTCTAGAGGGAGAAGGCTGAGAAGATTGTTTGGGCCATGCAGGAAATGGCTTTTGAGTGGGAGGAGAAGAAGAGGGGCATAGGTCCCAACTTAGTTTATACTTAATAGGGTAGACTGTTTTCCCATAAATAAAAAATCTAACATCAGGGGTCTCTTTACCCGAGAAAATCTTGATCCTTACCCTGGCAAACCCCAAAAACTTTACTCTGTCAATAGATAAGTCTACCTCAAGCAAATCAGCAAAATCTGAAATCAGTCTATGGAATACATCAGTGTACCATAAATGGTGGGGAATTCCTTCCAACCTGAACCAGGTCACCTCTTCCTTAAGAGAAAGCACTGCATTGGAGCTAGGCGTCCAATGCACAAACGAAGCAGAGAGTGATTGGAGGGAGGACCCAAAACGACTCAGTATATCATTTTTGACCTTAATAGATGGAAATTTTAATAAAAAATTCCCTAGGGAAAAAATCAGAGATCTCTATTTTAACATGTAGAGGGCAGTTGTTAAGAATATGCTGGAATAGCATATCAGAGGAAAGAAGGGAGGAATGATCTGTGACTATCGCACAACAAGAGTAATGGATTGTGAGGTCACATGAGAAATCAGAGGGGTAGATAACTATAGGGTTTTTGGGTGAGAAACCAGCCATATTAGTATGAGATCTGGGCTCCTGAAAAAAATCACAAATGGCTACCAAATGAGAAGATGCTTTACATCTATAACAAGCCCCAGAAAATTTACAGTTGCTCTTTATATGGCCACGCAGACCACACTGAAAACAACGATCATTATCTCTACAGAAACGTACCAGAGGGGAAGAGATATTCTTCTTCTTCTCCACCAGCGTCCACCCAAGAGAACCAGCCTCGCAGTCCAAAGTATTTTTAGAAGAAGGAGAAGGATTCAAAGCGGCAAAACGCGAACCACCGCACCCAAATTCAGTAACCTCAGTAAAGTGGTCAGACGAAATCTCTGTTGCAGAGATTTGTGTTAGAAAATTCGGCGAAATTTCAATTTTTTTCTAGGGAAGGGGGGAAGTTTCCATTCCCGGGTAGAGAAACCACCTCCACAATAATGTCAGAAGAGACGTGAGGAGAGCAGGGGTCAGACGAATTCGGCATGTCGTCAGACGTGTAGAATCCCAAGGGCCCCACCAAATCGACAGTAGCAGGTGTAGGATTAGAATTAACATTACCACTCACAATATTATCGAAAATCCTCCCGTCATTACGCCTAAAATTACTAATCACCTTGTAAACCACAGGGGGGGAATACCAAGAATACCCCCACATGGAACACAAGGAGCCAGAGTAACCTGGCTTCTCAATCACGCAGCTTCTAGGTCCAGAAGTCGCTCCCCGTCGGCCCACCGGCGGGAGAGAGATCGCTGGAGCACCGGGGAGAAAAACAGGATCTACACAAATAGAGTGTAGAGGATCTGAACAAAAACCTCCAAGAGATCGGGGAAAAGTCCCCGATACAGATCTAAATACAAGAGGCAAACCATTCGCATCAAGAAATCCAGTAAAACCATAATCAAAAGAAGAAATAAGCTTAACTATCACCGATCCATAAGCATCTATAATATCAGAACATAATAAGCATGAAACCAACATATTCAACCACATTGGCGACAAAGATCTACAAATGAAAAGGCAATCCACCGAAATATCCACAGCACTTTTGGAATAAAAACTCAAGCAAGGATAAGGGCCATAAGTAACCGCCAAGATGCCAGATCTGGACGAACATGGGTCGTCCGAGACTGATCTGCCCCAAGGAGAACCAGACGAAGGTGAGGGAGACCTCCACCCGTCAAAAGCAGATCGGGGATCAGAAAGAGAAGTAGAAGCCTTCCTCTTCCGGCTACCCTGAACAGGGCACGTCGTAGAAGAAAGGGAGATAGAAGTTACCAGCCGAGGTCGCGCCTTCCCAGACAAGGAGCTCGCAAAGAACGCCTCCCCAACCAAAGCAGCCTTGCGCAAGCAGAGGTTGTAGGGAGGAGGATCACGACGACTGCCGGGTAAGCGTTGTCCCGCCATAGATCACGGGAAGGGATACACATAGAACAAGGGCGCAGTTTATCGGAGCTTATTTTTCACGAGAGCAAGCGGCAATGATACACCCAGTTATTTTTGTTGTAAAGGAATTGTTACCTCTCTCCACCTGTTTGTAGATATTTATCTTGACAATAGTCTGATTAAAAAAAAAATCTATGTAGATTGAAAAAAGAGCTATACATGCATTTTGCAACGTGAGAAAGGTCAAGCAGTAAACAACTCCCCACATCTGGCATTAGTGGACGTGATTTCAACAGATTTTCGCTTTATGATCTTCGCATAGAAATCAAAAATTACCCATGACTACCTTGATCCGGCCGATCCCGAATGCTGATGGAGCTACCAAAAAATAGTAAAAAAACAAACAGGTCTTTTGGTAGAGAGAAACTCAAGGAGAGAAAGACACCAAAAAGGGAAAGTCTTGTCGTCTTGAACGTACGCATCATTTTTCGCACGACCTTAAACAAGCAATGGCTTCTGTCTATTTGCATTCGTCAAATATTACTAAAATTAGGGCAACACCAAAATAGACAAGAGCAAGTTGAAGGCTACGCTAATGGTACTTGCTTTCTATAAATTCCAGAGGATTGGGTGCTCAACTTCTCTCACATTGGTAGAGAAGAATAACAACAGTGCATGCAACGAAAAATGGCTACAATTCTTACCCTTTCAACCACCACTTTCCCGCTAATTATCCTCATGGTCTTCGGTGTGACTGTGGCGGCAGGGGAAACCTTTAACGTCGAAAACTATGGTGCCAAGTCCGACGGCAAAACTGATTGTAGTAAGGTGAAGAAGGAAAACTTTTGAAACAAATGATTTTGAAGAAACAACGTAAAGTATTTTGTTTAGTGACATTTTCCTGGACTCGATGAATTTGCTGTTGCAGGCATTCTTGGATGCATGGGACGAAGCATGTGCATCTGATGGAACGGCTACAGTTGTGATTCCGAAAGGAACGTTCCTCACCGGTCCGGTCAGATTCAAAGGCCCGTGCAAGGCCAAAATGGTATTCCAAACAGATGGGATAGTAATTGCACCTGAGGATCTCAACGCATTCCCTTCAGAGAATTGGATTGGTTTCGAGCACCTCGAAGGGCTAAAGATGACAGGTGGCAAATTCGACGGTAGAGGGGAATCTTCCTGGGGGAAAAACAAATGCCAGCATAGCAAGGACTGCAAGGTCCTTCCCACGGTAAGTACTGCTAATATTACACTCTTGCAGCTTAGAGCTTTTACAATCTTCTTCTTCTTCGGTATTCTCATGTTGATGATCGATCAACAACTAACTGCATGTGTGTGTGTAATGTTTAGTCCATTCAATACAGCTTCGTGGATGACTCCACCATTGAAGGCATTAAATCATTGAACAGCAAGATGTTCCACATCATGATCTACAAGTGCACCAACATCAATTTTAACAAAATCACCATCACCGCACCAGAAAATAGCCCCAACACCGATGGTATCCACATTTTTGGCTCCAGCAATGTAGCGATCGATGGCGCTCACATTGGAACCGGTGATGACTGCATCTCCATCGGAGCAACCAACAAGGGCATTTCCATCAGCAACGTCTTCTGCGGCCCCGGCCATGGTATCAGTGTTGGAAGCCTAGGAAAATCAAGCGACGAGGAGGATGTCACCGACGTGCAAGTCACGAACTGCACCCTCACTGAAACGCTGAACGGTGTCAGAGTCAAGACATGGCAGCAGTCCAGTGTTCTTACCGCGAGGAACTTCAGCTTCGAAGACATAAAGATGAATAATGTCGGCAACCCCATTATCATAGATCAGGAGTACTGCCCTCCAGGAAACTGTGCTGGAAAGGTATGTATGTACGTACATATGTAGGCCAATTCTCTTTATATTTCCAATACAGAAGAAACACATCTCTCTATATACATGGGAAGAATGAATATATGCGATTTATGACTCTTCTTTTCAACTATTATAATTGCAGCCCCCGTCCAAGGTCAAGATCGTAGACATGAAATTCAAGAACATCGAAGGAACCTCATCCACTCCCGTTGCAGTTACTCTCAATTGCAGCGCAGCTGTGCCATGCCAAGGTGTGGTGATGAGCAACATTCACCTCGAGCACAGCGGAGGCCACGAGACGACATCGGAGTGCCAAAACGTCAAGGGCGATGCTGACAGCAGCGTGATCCCTGCCTCATGCATCTAAACATATACCTCCTAATGGGGTAAATGTTACAGTACCACTATATATATATATATATATATATATATCAAATATATATCAAAGCTGCAAATTTTGAAGCCAGGCGGACCAGCCAATTCACATGTTTATGGGTCGTCCACAGTAAATGCTGATGCAAGCATCCTGCTGAGAATTTCAAGTAGTTGTGTAACAATTATGGTTTCTTGTTATGAGATAAAGATTCTTGAGAAGATTTTCTACGGCTTGGATCCAGTGTCTGTAGACTCTTCAACTTGTATCCGATCGATGGTCTTTATACATTTGAGATCTCTGTGATATCCACAAATATAAAGCAAACAAATTCTCTGTGTAGACTCGTTTTCTCTCTTCTTCCCTCCTTTTCTCCCTTTTCTCAATTTCCACCGACATCAATACATGACGAATGATTTTCTCTCTCTTCCCATTGCAATCTTGAATTGGTATTTAAGCTAATTCAATCTTGATGTCACATATGGCACATGGCTTTAGGCCACTAGTGGGTTGGACCCATCATGGGCCCAACAATCTCCCCCTCCAACCCAAAGAGAAGGGAACTCTAGTTTGCAACTCTTACCAAGAGTACATGCTGATGAACTAATTACATAAGTCAAGCTTGTCATTCGGAACAATATTTGCCAACATTTCCAAAGGATTATTTTTCATGTCAATTTTCTTGAACTTCATTGACTACTATTTTTTGTTCTCATCACACAACCAATGATATCTAACATTAATGTGCTTTATTCGAAATTGATATGAAGTACTCTTGCTCAAATCAATAGCACTCTGACTGTTATAGTAGACAACATAGTCTTTCTATTTTTAGTCCTATTTGTTGGAGAAATTTTGTCAACCATAACATTTTTTTCTTGCCTTTGTGGCTGCAATATTCAGCTTTTGTTGTTGACAACGCGACACACTTTTGCAACTTGGACTGGTAAGACACATCTCCCCTTATAAAAGTGAATAAATATCTAGTAGTAGACTTTCTATGATTAAGATTACCTACAATGTCTGCATCTGTGTAACATTCCAAAATTACGTTTGAACTTTCAAATCTCAAACACAATTTGGGACTTCCTCTCAAAATTTTGAATGTTCACTTCATAGCATCCCAATGTTCTTTCCTTAGATTAGAAAGAAATCTACTCACTACACTAACTACTTGAGCAATATTTAGCTTAGTGCATATTATAGCATACATCAAACTTCCATTGCATAGGAGTAAGGAACACAAGCCATCTCTTGCTTCTTTATTTTTTGTAGAAGATCATATCAATTTGTTAAGCTTGAAGTGATCTGCTAGAAGATTACTAATTACCATTGCATTTTTCATGTTGAATTTCTTAAGTACCCATTCAACATATTTTTCCTGTGACAACCATAATTTCTTGGATTTCCTATCATAAAAAATTTGTATGTCCAAAATCTAACCTGCTAGTCCTAAGTCAAAGGACTTGAATAAATTATTTTTCAACCTAGCAATCATCTGCATATCTTGTCTAATTATGAGCATATCATCAACATAACGAAAAAGGATAATAAATTTACCATTTGAAAATTTCATGATATAAACACAATGATTTGCAACTATTTTTTGGTATCCATGACTCATCATAAATGAATTCAATTTCCTTTACCATTGTCGAGGTGCCTATTTTAAACAATAGAGACTCTTTTTCAACCTACAAACCTTGTGCTCCTTTCGTTTTACTTCAAATCCTTCTGGTTGTGACATGTAGATCCCTTCCTCCAAATTATCATGGAGAAAAGCAATCTTCACAACTAGCTACTCAATCTCAAGATTCATGCTAGCTACAATCCCAAATGTACTTGAATGGAAGTCATCTCCACCACTAGAGAGAAGATCTCATCAAATCAATGCCTTGCTTTTGACCAAAGCTTTCACTACTAATTTCGCTTTGTACTTCAAAATTTGTCATTTCCATCCATTTTCAGCTTGAACACATACTTGTTCTTCAATGCTTTCCTATCTTTGAAACGATTAACTAACTCATAAGTATCATTCTTTTACAAGGAACTCATCTGTTCTTGCATAGCCTTGAAGCACAAGTTTTTATCTTTATGAAATTGTGCATCCTAGAAGGTCTCTTGCTCTTCCTTGTTTGTAAGCAAAATATACTTAGATGTGAGATACCTTGACAAAGGTCAACACTCTCTATTAGATCTCCTGGCCTAATGCTCTACAATTTCCTCTTGATGATGTTGCTCCCCTTGCTACGGAACATTATATTGTGGTTCGTCAGTATTGTCGCCCACATGTGGAATCCCATCCACATCATCCTCGCCATGCTCAACTCCCTTATTTCTTGTTGCTTATTGTACTTGAAGTGGGACTGGTGTAAGATCTACAACACCATCAACCTATCTTGACTTTTCAGCTTTCTTTGCGTCTACACTTGCTTGATCTTCTTAAAAGATCGTTTCTCTATGCCTAATAATCTTTTCCTTTTCTTGGTCCCACAATCTATAACAAAAGTTTTCATCTTTATATTTCATAAAAATACGTGGGCCGATGTTCGAATGCCTTACACCCAAACACCTTCAAATGAGAATATGATGCATCGTTTCCTATCCACAATCTCTTTGGAATATCCATACCCAATGGAAGTACAAAGACCTGTTAATTAAGTAACAAGCAGTACGAACAGCTTCACCCCAGGAGGTCATAGGTAACTTTGCTATCTTCAACATACTTCTCACTCTTTCTACTATGGTGTGAATCATCCTTTCAGGCACACCATTGTGTTGCAATGTACCAGGTACAATTTTCTCATGTCTTGTGCTGTGTTATGAACATCGGCCTGGAAAAGACTTAGAGGTGTAGTCCCTTCCATTATCAAATCTTAAACATTTCAACTTTTTCTCTATCTCTCTTTCCACCATGGCATGAAATTGCTGAAAATAGTTAAACACCTTAGTGATCTAGATCACACAGCTAAGGATAGATAACATATTTTCCACTTGAGGTGTCCCAGATCACAAGGTTAAGGATCTAAAACATATTTTCCAGATTTCTCATGATTTCTTTAAAAACATATTGATTCAAGGTCATTAGCTATGGCAGAGCTAACACACTTGAACTAGTGGCAGGTTTGAGCCACTTGAACATTTTCGATGTGAGTTATCAATTGTGATAGAGCTGATACTCCCACTTTATTCAAATTGATGGTAGATTTGAGTGTTTTGATCTTAAAGAAAGATGTTTTTATGATTTTATGGAATTTCTAAAGTATTTCTAGACTTTTAACATATCTCTATGGATTAAGATAAAAGACACCAGATGTTGCCTTTGTGTTAGGCGACAGTCCTCGTCGCCACTTCAAAAGGCAACGTGCCTTGTCATCTTTGAGACAATCGACTAGTTAACCCTTGATGGCAATAAAGAAGGGGATGAGTATCTTAGATATCTCTCTCTACATAATTTGTCATCCCAAACTTCAACATGATATATGGGATATTTATAAAATATTATCATCATTTTTCCCATAATTATTATAATTTCTATGATTTTCTAACACGTAAATTAATATGCATATCATATAAATCATTAAAGATTCCAATTAATTCAGAAATTTCTCGAAATTTGGATGACATGATAATTAAGATTACTTATCTTTATTTTTACCAAAAATGAGTTTTATGATAAGTTATCACATTTTTAATGTTATAACTATATTAATTCAAGATATTGCTTAAAAATAATGATAAAATCCAAGATGTTTGGATAATTGCCAATCTATTTTAAATCTAATATATCCTTGATTTTAACTAAGATTTTTGTAATTTTGGAGATTTAAAATTTTCAAATTTGATTTACTTAACATTTTGAGTTTAAATTGATTTTGAAATTTATTTAAAATTGTGACATCTGGGCCTGATTATCCATTTTTAATTATAAACCATGTAATTAATTGTAATATTGTATAAATGGTTTATTAATGGATAATCTATTGTTTTTGGTGATTGTGTGAGCTTGTGATTGGCTTTCTGTGTACTTGCTTGAGATTTGGGACCAATGTGGGGTCCCGTTTGAGGATGCATAATTGCCTCGATTTACGTGCCTATCTTTTCTTCTTTTCTTCCCTTCTTTTCCTCTCCCTCTCTCTTTTTCTCTCCCCACGGGCATACGTCTTCTTCTTCTTCTTCCTTCTCTCCCCCACCCACACTAGTGCCACCAACGACACCAGCCCGTGCCTCCCCGTTCTCTCCGATGGGATGGATGGTCGACGTCATGCGGGAGGAGGAGGAGATAAAGAGGAGAGGATATTGAGTGGAGGAGGAGGCTGTGAAGAGGGAGACGAGCTAGGAAGAAGAGAAAGAGGAAGAATGAGCGTCCGTTAGAGGCCAAGGATTGTCGAGGCTTCGTCGAGGCAGGAGGAGCTCGTTGGAGTAGGGGGTGGTTCGCTGGAAGAGGTACGCGACCCCTTCCTTTCCCTCTGTTTCGTGTTCTCTTGAAATGGGTTAAATGCATAAATCAGTGTAAAATGCATGGAAATCATAGAAAAATAGTAGGGATGATGGAAATGTGATAAATGGCGTGAATGTGTAGAGATCATGCTAGGTTGCATGGATTTCGTGGGTTTTTGGTAGGAAATGCCATAAGTATTTTAAGGTTTAACTTTGAGCATGTTCTCTTTGAGAATTTTTATCCCAATGTATGGTTGATGGATTGATGAATAGTTTACGGGGTTTTGAAGTAGACTCGAAGGTCTACACCCCATGATTTACTTGCATTTTATGATGAGTGTTTTGGGGGTCCCCCGGAGGCTCCCAGTTTCGACGAACTCAAGGCTTGAAACAGGGGAGGTGCCCTGGTTTTAGGTGTTTCAGCATACCGAATCTCTGTCAGATTAAGCCAGGATACCTAGTTTTGGTAGGCCGAAATCATCTGATCGACGGAATCAGGGATTTTCGGTATACCGAAAATGTTTGGTGTACCAAACCAGGGATTTTTGGTATACCGGACCTGATATTCGGTCTGTCGATTTTGCCATGGCCCTAATATATATAAATGTGATTATAAATTGAGAAGGAAAGGTTTTAATGGACAATAAGCATGTGTTAATGATGTTTCCCCATGTAAATGACATGGAGGAATATGGAACCCAAATAAGTGGATTTGGGCATTGTTTTGGATTTTAGACCCTATAAATGAATAAAATGGTTGATTGTGAGTGGTTTTGGGCATGGGACCCAATTTATGATTTTAAAGCATGGTTGTTCATGAATTGAGTTGGGATTCCTTAAGAGGGTCAAGTATTGCATGGAAAACAGATTCCTGTAATGAAAAAGAATGAAATGGAAATGGTTTTGAAAAGAAAAGCTTAAAGAGTTTTGAAAATGAAACACTAATAATGTGTTAAGTAATTACGAGGGTTGGTGTCAACAACATGGCAGGAGTATGAGGTTCCAATGAAACCAGTTGCTTAACACGACTATGGTTGCTGAGCTTGAGACGGTGTAGGTTGAGTCTGGATCATTGAAGCTAGTTGTTCGGGTCACCGAGCTCGTGACGGTGTAGGCTGAGCCTAGGTTATTGAACCTAGTTGTTCGGGTCACCGACGATGTAGGCTAAGCCTGGGTTGTTGTACCTAGTTGTTTTGGTCACCAATGGGGCGTCAGACAAAGACGTATCCCCTTGCATATATGAAAGAAATTGAGGCCGGTTGGCTAGGGCGGTGGCATCCCGCATGGGGAATTTCACCGCTGCAGTGCAAGGAGGTAGGGGAAATGATGTCCTCGCCTACTGCTTGTGTGCCTGGTTACCCCTGATCAAGGTAACAATAGTAAAGAAAAGTGGAAATGAATAAGAAAAGAATGTGATTTCAAGAAATGAAAAGAAATGTGGTTTGTTTGGGATTAGACTTATGAATGGTCCTAAAATCCTAGAATAAAAATAAGAATTGTGTTTTAACCAGTTACCTGCTAGTATTTATGATTTTAGTTTTGAGCCAAGAGACATTGTGTTTTAGGTTGGTTCTAGTCAGAAATATGAGTTTTGAAAGTGATTTTGATTTTAAGAAGAAATCCCAACTATTAAAAAGGACATGTTTTGGAAAATGATTTCCAAATGTTTTCAAAAGAAAATGCAAAATGTGTGTTTCTGAAAGAGAATATGATTTGAAATAAATTTCCAAATGTTTTGAAAAGAAATGAAAGATGGGTTTTGAAAAGAGTTTAAATTTGAGATCAAATTCCCAAGTGATTTCAAATGAAATGAAAAAGGGGAATGATGTTTTAAAAGGAAAAGTAGATTTTCAAAAGAAAACCAAACATTGAAAATTAAAAGGCTGAGTTTTATAGTTTTCCAGAGATATTGTGGTTTGTGTGTATGGGGCTCGTACTGGGTGACTTAGATGTCACTCACATGTACTTGTTTGGTTTTCAGGTGCAGATCGTGTACAGTCGAGTTCCGATGCTGGAGTCGGAGCCTATAGCCACACGTTGTTTCATGGAGGTGAGCCTTAATTACAGTTATTTAATTTTACTGTAATTAGTATAATTTTTACTTATGATACTATGATTTAGGTAACGTGCCCGGGTATGCGGCGTTACAAAAATCTTTCTATTACGAAGATGATTTTAAATCATTGATTTGGTCGTTATTTCCTAATAGATTCGTAGGAGGATATTTTGGGATCTTAATTTTCAAAATTTACCTTTTTAGTTGCTTGGTGCTTGTGCAAGTAGCGACTAGCTAACGTGCAAAAATATCATTGCCTTTTAGGTGTTGATTCACTACATTTAGTAAAATCAGAATCTACAGTCTCATCACTTGTACGGACGACGATGCAATGATTCTGTCACCAGTCATATCAACGACAACAACTAATATCATATTTGCTTCCATTTTAAATGGTTTAATCCTAGCCCTTGATCTACCACTCGTCCTTGACGAGATCTGGTGCCCACAAACTCCATAAATAGGTCCCCTAAGTCAAGAGTTTGAAGGGAGGTAATTCAGAAACCCTAGGAGCCAATCAAAAACCCTAGAGAGAGACCTAAGAGAGGGAGAGAGAGCTATAGCCCCCTCCACCATGTCCAAATCCCTTATGAAAACTTAGATCCATAAGAGATTATCTCCTCCTAAAGCCAAAGCACACCTCCAGAGCTCCATTTGTTGGCCTCCACTTCCTCCACTCCATGCCAAAAAGAACAAGGGTGAAGGGAGTATCTTTTCCAATTAATGCATTTTTTTTACAAAAATCACTGCATGTTGTTACATAGCCCATGGCATATCTATAAGGGGACAACCCCTTGTTAGTATTTAGTTACTTTTATTCATATTGCTAATTGTTGTTTTTCGATATTGTTTACTACACCTGATTTAATTCATATTCTTTTTTCTTTTTTTTTGAAGGGAAGGAAGCTTACATAGCATGAGGAAGCTACTTGCTGAGCAGATCTTGCCATTGATCTAGTAAATCAAAAACCCACATCAACTACAACTCTCGCAAGACATCTTGTCAATCAACATAACTAGCAAAGGAAAAGTGGCGATCACAAAAGGTGTCAATGTGAGTGGACACGATGACAACTCTACATTAACCCCACCAAAATTCATCTACAGATTCTTGACGATCACGGTGGGATCAGTTTAAGCCCACCTGGTGTTATGTAAGTCATTTCTTCCTTCCTTTCATTTATTTTTCATTTATTGCTAAATCTAGGTATCATTTTACGTTTGGAAAGTCATGAATTTTGGGTTTCACGTTGACCAGATCTTTTATCTCATTTTTTTTCTAGTAAATAGGGAACCTATAGTTCCAGTCGCTTGTACATAAGGTACCGAATATCACTACACCATTAGACGATGATGCCTCTTGGTGCCTATTGATTCAACGACATGAATTGGGATACTATTTTCCTAGAGGCCTTCGTTTTTTCTTGTCTGTGTTGTTCTTTTTTTGGCTTGCAATAATGATATAAATAAATAAATCCTGTTCGCTTGCATTTTAGATTTTTAACAGTTTTTAGGATTGTTTTCTATCCACCAATAGAGTGGAAACTATTTATTTTACAATAAAGTTAAAGTGCCACAAGGAAACTCTTTCAGGTTAGAACAACCAAGTCAAGTGAACCGGGCTAGTGCAAGTCTCTTCCATGCTCTATGTTTGGTTGTGATTACTAGATCGAGAACTTAAGGTGTCCTAAGGGCATATTTTTGATTCCATCTCCCTTATTGAGTCAGTAATATACCTTAGTAGATACTTGACACATTTTTGTTTTTTTATTGCTTTAAGGTTTGTTAGGAAAATGACCCTAAGGATAGAATTTTGGGTTGTAGCCTCCTCTTTAGGGAGACAAACCCGTAGCCTAGGCCCACTTTGTGGACTTCCCAAAGGCCCAAGAGTGGTACCCATAGAGTCAAAAATCCTATTGAGTGAACCTTAGAACCCTGAAGAAAGTCTTAACCCTTTGCCATAGGAACCCAATAGTCGAGGGAACATAGGATTAATCAATCAATTAATTAACTACTTTAACAAATAAAACTGGCATTTTGTCTAAAACTTGCTTATTTAGCCAACCTTGTTTGTTGTGCAGTTTGTCTAGGACAAATTTCGACTGCTAGAAAGGATAGGCAAATTAGCAACTTGTCTGGCCAGTGCCTCTGTCCATCGTTGACTAAATCAGCAACAAGTCCTGGCACTACCCCCATAGGTGATGTTAGGCATATCATGCTTTGGGTGCCTTGTTTGTCAGGGGGTTTATTTGTGCATGCAATAATAGGTTACAAGGACCCTGAAACAGAACCGTGGGTCATGGTTTTCTTTATTAAACAAAGTTGTGAACATTTTCTTTGTATTTCATTGCATTAGAGTTGTAATTTCCCTTTTCTTATAAACTTGTAATAGGTTAGAAATTAGAGTTTGTAGTCTCTCCTTTCTTTTAAAATTTATAATATTCTAAGAGAAAGATCCACAAAGAGAACGTCAGCTCATAATAGCAGAGGCACACTCTTCTTACATTAGCTATTCCAGCATGTCAATTGCCTCAATGTCTATGGGTTAAGCAAGTTCCATGGGCCAACATGGGTCCTTCTTCAACACCTCAACTTTATACGGAGGTTAGTGTGCTGAACAAGGTGGAGGTGGAGGGATGACCCATTCCCAACCTTGGAGTGTTGCACCGTCCATCAACTCACATCAATGTTTTGTAGGAACCTCCAACCCAGTCCATCAATCCATGGCTCATCATCTAAATACCCATGGACATTCTACTCTAAACTATCACAGGGGCCCTATAGCTAGTCCTCTTAGGGGAAATACATAGACAGTGCATCCAAGTCCAACGGTAAATTTTGCAACACAAGGCCTATTAACACAACCCTCCACACATTATCCTACAACAATGGTCTACCCTTCCTTCCACCAAGCTATGTAGTCTCCACTAAGCTACCACTCACATCATCATCTAGGGGCAACTCAACCACTTCCATCCTACCACACTTTGGCTCAATCCATATATGCTTCAACTCAACTCTCCTCCTGCCCTCCTCAATATGGTACCTGTAACCATGCCGGCGAGGAGGTTCCGCAAATGAATGCGAAATCGGTCGGCAAAATCACGTCGAAAAAGCAAAATAAAACGGAGTCGCCACCTAATCTATTATGGAAGACAAGGAAAACCAAAATATGAAATAAATCATGCAAAAACAAAAGAAAAGGACAAGTCTACGAAATAAAACCAAAAT
>JAMKQA010037283.1:0-10255 GCA_024699735.1 Posidonia australis | reverse complement strand
GCGTGCGAGGGTGCCTAACACCTTCCTCGTGCGTAACAGGGATCCTTACCCGCATTCTGGTTATTTCGTAGACTTGTCTTTGTAGTTTTTTGCATGATCTTTCATGTATATGGTTTTCCTTGTCTTCCATAATAAATTAGGTGGCGACTCCTTTGTTTTGCTTTTTTCGACGTGATTTTGCCGACCGATTTCGCATTCTTTTGCGGAACCTCCTCGCCGGCATGGTTACAGTAGGAAAACTCAATTAGTGGCAAATGGTTCTCCCAACTCTCTTGAAAGTCTAAGGCACATGCTCTGAGCATATCCTCCAGCGTCTAGATAGTCCTCTCTGTCTGACCATCCGATTGAGGATGAAATGCTGGGCTATAATTGAGCACAGTGCCAAAGGCCTCTTGCAGAGTTCTCCAGAACCTTGAGGTGAACCTCGTGTCTCTGTCCGACACGATGGATACTGGAACACCATGCAGCCTCACCACCTCGAAGACATACAACTCTACCAAGTGGTGCATCGAAAGCTTCACCCGAATAACCAAAAAGTGAGCAGACTTGGTCAACTGATCCATGATCACCCACACGGTGTCGTTCTTCCTCTGAGTCCGTGGAAAACCAGTCACGAAGTCCAGCGAGATGTGCTCTCACTTCCACACAGGAATATCGAACGGCTGCAAGGTCCCTCCAGGTCTCTGGTGCTTTGCCTGACCAACTGGAAGGTAGTACACCTCGCCACATGGTCAGCAACATCTCTCTTCATGCCAGGCCACCAAAAATTCCACTTCAGGTCTCGGTACATCTTCGTACTACCAGGGTGTATAGTGTACCTAGACCGATGCGCTTCATCCAACAACCTCTGCCTGCCTCCTCATGCTATGACACATACAAACTTATATCATACCTTAGCTCTACATATGTCCCAACAGAGAAATGAGGCTCTCCACCAGCCTCCAGCTTCTCAAACATAGCCTGAACAAATGGGTACAGCTGCTGACAGGCAACAATAAACTCTAACAGCTTAAGGCAGATAGACAGCTTGGCCACCTAAGCACCAACCATTCCCCAAGCTTGCTGCTTCGGCCTACAGCTCACTAGATCCTCCAACATGGTCCAATCTTTAACCATCAGGCTCGCCATCACGTGCGTACGCCGACTCAGGGCACCAGCGACCACATTGGCCTTGCTGGGATGGTAGGATAGGCTAAAATCATAGTCCTTCAAATACTCCACCCAACGACGCTGCCTCAGGTTGAGGTCCCTCTGCGTGAAAATATACTTCAAGCTCTGATAATCGGTGAAGACTTCAAACTGCTCCCTATAGAGATAGTGTCGCTAGAGCTTGAGAGCAAACACTACGACAACCATCTCCAAATCGTGGGTCGGGTAGTTCTTCTCATGATCCTTCAGCTGGCGTGAAACATATGCGATGACATTGCCATACTGCATCAGAACACACCCTAACCCAACGCCACTAGCATCACTATACACAATGAAGCCACCACTTCTAGAAGGCAGAGTCAACACAGGGGCAAAAACCAGAGGAGACTTCAACTCTTGAAAACTAGCCTCACAATTCTGGTCCCAGCAAAAAGGAACTCCCTTCCTGGTCAACTCTGTCAAAGGCGCGGCTATGGAGGCGAAATCCCGGATAAACCTCCTATAATAGCCCGTCAGACCCAAGAAACTCCTGATCTCCGACACAGTCCTGGGTCACTCCCTATTACTCACCTCCACAACCTTGACAGGATCCACTCTGATGCCTTCTCCACAAATCAAATGGCCAAGGAACATGACATCACTCAGCTAGAACTCACACTTGGTGAATTTGGCGTACAACTGATGACGCCTCAGAGTATCCAAAACCGCCCTTAGGTGCAAGGCGTGAGTCTCAACATCTAGGGAGTAGACTAGTACATCATCAACAAAAACCACGACAAATTAGTCTAAAAAAGGGCTGAAAATCCTGTTCATGAGATCCATAAACGCAGCCGATGCATTGGTCAAGCCGAAAGGCATGACCGTGAACTCGTAATGCCCGTACCGTGTACAAAAAGTAGTCTTCTGAATGTCTTAGTTTCGTATCCTCAATTGATGATACCCTGACCTCAGATCAAACTTCGAGCACACCGATGCAGACTGCAATTGGTCAAACAGGTCATCAATGCAGGGTATGGGATACTTGTTCTTCACCGTGATCTGGTTCAGCATCCAATACACAGTCGAAGCAAACCATCCTTCTTGAGGATGAACAAGACAAGCACTCTCCACGGAGACACACTCAGCCTGATAAACCAGTTGTCCAGCAACTCCTGCAACTGAGTCTTGAGCTCTCGCAACTCCGCTGGTGCCATGCGAAAAGGAGGCTTCGACACAGCACTAGAACCGGGGATGAGATCGATTAAGAACTCTACTTCCTTGTGAGGTGGCATATCAAACAAATCATCAGGGAAAACGTCGGAATATTCACACACCACAAAGATGTTGTGAACACCAAACTTAGGAGAAGTGGAGGTCACTATACTGGCTAGATACTCCACGCAACCCCTAACCAAAGACTTATAAGCCTTCATAGCTGAAATGATAAGCTTAGGCTCACCCTGACACCCACCCTGCGCAAAGAAAGACCCATCCTCAGGACACCCAAAATACACTCTCCTTCGAGCACAATCGATCAAAGTGGATTGCTGCGCCAACCAATCCATGCCGAGTATCACATCATACTTCTGCATGTCCATCACGATCAGGCTGGCGTCGAACTCTCTACCATTCAGCGTCAAGTCGACGGACTACAGATACCTCCATGCCAAACTGTGCTCCCCTAGTGGCGTCACCACGCTGAGATGAAAGGCCAATCTAGCTGGTCTCTCTTCCAACTCTACCACGAAACACTTTGGCCATCCGGCTAGCCACAATAAAAGAACCTAATGGCCAAACAAAACAACATCACACATCCATTCAATCAGGCTGATGTCCAGATTACAAAGGGATTACAACTATTACAGAGGGTTACAGAACCAACTATTCATCGTTACCCTCAACAACATCTCCCAAAGACCTAGCGTCTGGAGATGCAATGGTGAACACCCGTCCCTTAGTTGGTTGCTGTGGCGTGCTTCCTTCCTTCTTAGGCGGTTCCAGACAAGATCTCTAGACATGTCCCGCCTTCCCACAATTATAGCACACCACCAGAGCTGAGGTCCGCCTAGGTTGGGGACAATATGCAGCGATGTAGCCCACCTGACCACAGTTGAAGTACTGGTGCCCACTGGGAGCACTGGACCTTGTCTGACTAAGGTCAGCTCCACTACCCCCAGCAAAATTCCACCGGCCTGTAGAGGAAACACTGGACCTCGCCTTCTGCTTCTTCTCAGGGCTACCCAAACTACCAATATTTGGAGGACTAGAGAAAGAGAACCGGGAGGAAAAGGAAGACTTACCCTTCCCCTTGGGACGACTCTCCAGAAATTTCTGATGCTCCACCTCGAAGCGGTAAGCCATCCCAACCATGTCCTCCACAGTCTGGCACCTACAGCCCATCACCTTCACCCATAGCCCTAGATTCAACCTGTCCAGAAACCTCCGTGCCCGCTCCTCCTCAGACTCATAGGCAGGAACAAAGCATTCTAGCCGAGCGAACTCAGTCTCATACTCGAGCACCAACATCGTGCCCTGCTCCAGACTCGGGAAATCTCGGCAAAGCTGCTCCTTCACATGAGCGGGAAAATACTTGTCATAGAAGGCCGCCTTGAAATCCTTCCACTGGATGCTAACAGTGATTGAGTTCGGGAACTTCAACCGCCTCACAGACTTCCACCACCTATCTACCTCACCATCCAGCAGGTAGGTCACAAGTCGCACCCAATGCTCCTTCGGGCACGCCATGCTCTCTAGCATCTTCACCACCTTCTCCAACCAAGCCTCGCTCTCCTCAGCACTGACCTTACCCTTGAACGACAGTGGATGAAGCTTCGTGAATTGGTTCAGCCACGGGTCACCCGACGGTTCACTGGCACTACCCTTGCTGAACGCGTGTGAGATCCTGTGTGCCAAACTCCTCAGTTCTGCACGAACCGCCTTCCATCTGCCTACATCCTCTCGGGACTCGGTCTCCTTAATAGGGGCCATGCCCTTACTACCATGAGGAGGCATCCTGCCAGAGAAAGGCAAAGTACCTACACCACAGACAAACCAACAACCAGAAAACCATGGCGAAAATCAAGTGCAGACTCTACCATGCATGCAAAACCTATGGAGTCTCTAGACCGGACACCCTAGGTGTAGCACTAACCTAGTGCGACCTAGTGAACCTGAAGCTCTGATACCAAATCTGTAACGCCCTTCATTTTCCACAATAATTTTAAACAAATTAAATTACGGGAAAATTAAAGCCAAACAAAAAATATCTAACTCTGGCCACACACAATGAGTCGGGAAGCCCGACGCCAGGCAACCTAACTCTGGACACACGCAATCCACCAAGGAGCGACCACAGCGTTCTGCACTGCCACGGTGACGGCCACCCTGTGTAGAAGCGTTCACCGTCCCACGATTCTCCTTCTTAGGAGAACCCTCAAAAGCTAACCCCACCTTGGGAAGGTTGTCTTGTCTTTTAGGACGCTACCAGCTACGGGGCACGTGTCCCACTTGCACTTGCCACCATAGGGTACGCCTCCTCACGGCATCCTTCACACACGATGCTCAGGAGGGAGTGTCATACATCTACACCTGACGACACCAGAGCATTAGTGCTCACAGCAACAGTAGGAGTATCATACCTCCCCGTCATACCACAAGACACCTCAACCCGCGGACCACAACCTTAACCTTGAGACGACAGTCAAGGAGTCTCATAACTCCAGGACCCGATGCCCCTCAACCTCAAGTATCTTGGCCCCCTGACCTCAACCAGGGAGTCGCGCCCGACCACCCAAGAATGTCGTCACATTCCCTAGTCTCGACGACACGGTCCCACACTGTCTCGGCCCGTACACAGAAAACTAGGCAAACATTTTCCAAAATAGGCCAACTATTTCTTTGAAATCCATTTTCCAAACCATTTTGATATCTTCGAAAACTCTTCCAAAACCTCGGCAAAGCAACGCATCAGGTGGCCCAGGGGACCACCTATGACGCCCCACAATCCCATCTTACAGGGACCAAACAAACCAATCCAGAAAACCGATGGAAATCAGATTTTATAAACTCATTGGACCCTGATTCGACATGCCGAAAATAGGTTCGGTATGTCGAAAACCCCTGGTTTGGTAGAACGATTTGGATCGATCGACCGAATCAAGTCAACGGTCAACACTCAGGCCAAATTCGGTATACTGAAACTAGTTCGGTCGACCAAAATCTCCTGATTTGGGCGACTGTCTAGAATCGGACGATCAAATTTCAACCAGAGGACCTAATCTGACAGAAAAATGGCATACCGAAATGGTTCGGTATGTCGAATTCTGCGAAAAACAGAAAACAATCCAAACCCTACAGTCTGAAATCGCCTCAACTGGGACCTCGATCGGACCTGCTAAACAAGCACCAAAAATCTTGCATAAAACTTAAGATGTAGACCCTCGAGTCTACTTCAAATCTCAACAAACAAAACTAAAATCCATTCACCATGCATCAAGATATAAAATCACAAAGGCAGAAGGGTCAAAATGACCTAAAACACAACCACCGGCATAAATGCCCATAAATTCACCATAAATCCTCATAAAATCACAATAAATTCTAAGAATGTAAATTTATCTAGATTTCATGTAACCCTATCAATTTCTACCATTTTCATGCTATCTATTACATGAGGTGGAGGTGCGTACCTAAAAACTGCCTTCGACGATCTCCAGTCGACTCCGGTGAAATCTGGTGACCACGGCCTCACCACGACCCCAAGGACGCTCCACCCAAGCTCCACGCGTCACTCGAGCCACCCAAACGCCTTCATTTCTCTCTCTCTCTCTCTCTCAGCGCGTGATGTAGGGGAAAATAGGGGAGTTGAGTGGAAGGAGAAGGGGGAAAAGGAGAAAGGGGTGGAGAAGGAGTGGAGAGGAAGGGAGGAGAAGGTGGGGAAGAAGGGAAACGTGCCCGAGGAGAAGGAAAGAAGAAGAAAGGAGAAGATGGCGACGAACGGCGGAGGAGTGTGGTGTGGCTTATAAAGCCTGCGCACGTAGGAGCCCGTGCTCCTGTGGTCATCAACCTAACACAGGACACCGACCGCATGCCCTACAGTTACACCGCCGAAATGTGCGCAGAGGTAACGCGGTCGAGAAGGGTGTACAAGGCCCCAGCCGCAGCAAACAAGACTAGCCAGCCTGTGGTCCCATCTACCCAAACTAGAACCCCCACTCTTGGTCCAATCCCTGAGGAGACTACCACTAGAGCTAACCCTACCACCAGAACTGATGCACCAGTAGCTGACATTACAGCCCAGCTGAAAAAAATTAAGGCAGATATTTCCATCTGGGACGTTATCCACACCTCGGCTAAACATAGAGAAGCCTTTCTCCGAGTCTTCCAGGCCGCCCATGTTTCCTCAACCATACAACCCTCAGCCTTGGAAAACATGGTGGGAATGATAGCTACACCTGAGGTCATTTCCTTCTCCAGTTTTGAGTTTCCTCCAGCAGGGACAAATCACAATCAGCCCCTTTTTATTGTGGTGCAATACCAAAATTTCCACATTCCTCTTACACTGGTTGATGATGATGCCAGTTTGAACATCTGCCCCTTGCGGACTGCAAGTCAGGTGGGCTTCAAATCGAAGGACATTACTTCGGCTATAAAGGGAATGACGACCTTCGATAACACGCACCATGATGCATTAGGGATTCTGACCATTCCCTTAATCATTGGTCGTGCCCGTTTCGAGGTTGAGTTTTATGTTGTTGACCTCGAACCATCCTCAATCTTCTGCTTGGGCGCCCTTGGCTCCACAAGCATCAGGTCATCCCCTCAACCCTCCATCGCATGATCAAATTCCACTGGAACAATGACATCGTTGCTGTAATGGCGAAAAACCTCGAAAAGGAGAAGGTTGAGGCGGTCTCTTCGGCCTCACCCCTTACTGTCCGCTTTGACTCCAGACCCGTCTATGTGCTTTACCGTGTCGACCATTTTGAACCGATCAATTTTATTCCTATTCTCGAGCGTGCCAGTCATTTAGCCGCTTTCGGCAATCCTTTCTTGATGGTCGAGAATCTATGCCAAAGATGGGGGTATGAGAAAGGAGCACCTCTCGGGGGGAATGGCCAAGGAATCGTAGAACCAATTGCCGCGGAAAGAAGACACGAGTTTGAAGGATTGGATTACGAGCGCAAGGCACAAGACAGATGCGCAAGGCGTCAATCCGAGTCCAAGGAGCCAGTTAGTGAACCAGAATGGGTGTGCATAGAGGACTACTACTCGGACGGGGAAGTTAGGGATTTAGCATCATCCCAGTCCCCGAGAAGAGCCATGCTAACATTGCCGCTTCCAGAGTCAGCAGAAGGTCTGTCTACTAATCTGGTTGCAGTTTGGGATGCAGCAATGGCAGAATCAGCAGTAACAGCTTCAGAACAACAACCAATTTTGATGGGATTACAGCTAAGGCAGCCAGAATCAGAACCTGAGGTGCAGAAGACCACCAGCGTTTACTATGTGGGTTCCCCCTCCATCGAAGAGGAGGGAGATGCCGTGGTGGCTCAAGTAGATAACATGCTCGGCAACTTAGAGGTTCTATTTGAGGAGTAGCTATCAGTGCTGGCTGAAGATGCGCAGGATGAAATCAGGTGCGAGAAAGGGAAAGCAACAATGACAGAGGACAAGGGAGAATTAGCAGCAACACCGGGTCAGTCCGCAGTCATGACCTTGGAAGAAAACAAATCATCAGACGTTAGACCAGAGGAGTTTATCTCCTATCAGCCGGGAGGCGGGTCTAGGTGGCATTATCAGACTTGGCCCCACTTGAGCAGTGGGGTCCAAAAAAAAAAAAAGAAGATCCTGAGTTAGGCTCAAGAGGGACCCCGGGCAGCAACACTCACATCAGTCAAACAAAGGACAACTACCCACTTGTTGTATATGTTGTACAGAGACAGCACAATAATCAGAACTTTTGGGTATCAGAGAAGGAGCAATCAAACAAAGGTTTGGAGCCAAGAATCATCAAGGGTGCATGCAAGAAAACAAGGGATACAGTGACCATTTTGAAACACCATCAATGGCTGTCATCCTTGAGAACATGGACTGCATCGAACAGTCAGAGCCAGTTAACTCTTGCTACTTGAAAAAGTACTATCAATGAGCATAAACAGCATGTCCTCACTTTGCGACACCAGCACTTCCCTCCATGCATGCATTCATGCTCTTCCTACATTCATGTAGCTCTGCATCACCACACACTAATTCTCATGCAGAATATGCATATGCAGGGCATAGTTCTCTTGCATCAACGCATGTATGGATCTTAGCCCGAAGATGATAGGCGGAATAAGCCAACCAATGTTGGGAATGTGTAGCACCTCCTCAGGTAGATACTATCCAGGTACCTAGAGAGTGAAGGAGTCACCTTTCATTGTGAACTAGGCGAAGAACCCAAGCTCTTCATGGGCCTTACACCTCCAAGAGGGAGACAAAATGTTAGGGGTGAGAGTGAGAGCGTGAGAAATGAAAATAAAAAAATAAAATATCTGTGAAAGGACATAAAAGAATAAGAAGTCAGAAGTCGCAGATAGAAGTCCACCCTAAAGAGAGAGGTGTGTCGGGTAACCCTGTCCCTCAAGTTTATCATGGAGAGGAGTCGGAGTGAATACCTGGGAGAAATGTCCAAAAGGGCCTAGCCACCCCTTTAAATAAACAGTAGCTCCCCACCATAGACCAGGTACCTATTACCTCCAAGCCAGGGATAGGGTGAACCCACATGCCTATGAGGGAGTGAATAAAGAATAATTAAAATAAAAAGTAGGGGTATGGTCCAATGGGGTTTGGAATGGAGCCCAAAACACAGTGACCCGTTTCTAGAGAGCCACCCAACAACTAGGGGCTTAGATAGAGTCTCATGGGGTCTGGAGTTGCCATTCCTTTGTACTTGGCAATAGGCATCCCAACGCTGAGGGCACCAATAAAATCCAACAAATCATTTAGCATGCATACATTTCTTCCTGCAAACATCATCCTAATAAACGTCACGGAGTGTCACTTGGCTCTCTTGTCTTGAATGCGACAATGTCCTTCAATTCAAGAGAATCAAGAGGACATCACCTAAACCAGGGGCATGTAAGCTGCTCTGGTTGGTTTGGGACCATTTATGTCAACCAAGGGCATGTCAGCTGTCCTATGGTTGGCCACACTGAGCCAGTACTTGACCAAGGGCATGAAAGCCGCTCTGATTGGTTAAGAGTCATCCATGTCTGCCAAGGGCATGTTAGTTGTCCTATGGTTAGACGCTTTGATCCATTTCAACCAGGGGCATGTTAGCTATCTTATGGTCACACACTCTGGGCCAATGCTCGACTAGGGGTATTTCAGCTGCTCTACAGGTCGAAGATCCCCAATGATCGGCCGGAAGGCGCAGTCAAACAATTCCAGTTCCCCAAGTCTGCTGTCCTTATCTCACTGCTTGGTTAGAGCCAGTTGGTAACCAGGACCTTCTCTTAGAGTTGCACACGTGATTTGGTCTTTTCAACTCCTTTAGCTACAATCTTCAGTTCTAGGTCAATCCCTCCGTTACCTTTTTCGGCTTTTATCTACTTGCCTTGATTTTGCTAAAGGTTGTCAAACAAGTAAAATGGAAATCTGTGGCTGAAGAATGATGTTTTGAACATGTTTTACAGGAGATCGTCTACCCTTTCTGAAGAGTCTCGAGCCAAGAAAGCTGAAGTGCCTTTTAGATCTTGGGGTACCCCACAATGGTTGTGCCTGCACAGTGCTCAGATGTTCTCCAAGCTTGGATCAAACAGTTAACTGAAAGTGACCGCGACAAGCTGCGGATTGGGAAATCTTCACAAAGCTTCTTGATATCGCAAAGGTGGAGGTTTCCCGAAACTTTCTGTGTGCAGCAGCCCGACTCTGGAAGCCGGATCATCACGTATTCCGTTTTGGGAGAATCAAGCTGACCCCTACTGAAACATCTGAGCCTGGTTTTCCATTTAATATAAACCATGGAATTTCTTGTGATTATTTGTGTGTGGTTTATTAATGGTAAATCCAGATTGTGTTTGTTGGCTGTGGTCTCTCCCTATGTTTTGTGCCCCTGGTTTCTCCTTTGTGGTGTGACTTCTTTGGC
>JAMKQA010037282.1:0-15437 GCA_024699735.1 Posidonia australis | reverse complement strand
CTATTTTGTCTCCCATTGGAATAGAGAGAACTCCTCCCTCTTCTCTCCAGGTTAGGGTTGCATGTGAGGTTCTCTGTTGGAGGAACCCTTTGACAGGTGTGCTGGTGGATTGCCATTAGTGTTTTCTCTTCACCCCTCGGCACAACATATACAATATAACAATTAATTACAAGGTTTACAATGAAAATGGATAATCCGGCCCAAGTGTCACGCGTCAGGAGTCGACCTCCATTGTCGATCCCCTTCTTCTCTAGGATCTGCTACGAGTGATGATGGCGAGAAGTCTCTCCTCTCTGGATGCACTTGGGGTTGGGAGCAAGGTTTGTCAACCTCAAGACCTTCGCAGACATGCCACGGAGAATCTCACTCTCTTTCTCTTCATCACCGCAGATCGAGCAACATAGCACATCGATGATCCGTTGTTGACAATCCTAGATGGAGATGAGTGTTTCAGTGTGCTTGATTGATTGAAATCCTTGTCAGTGCATCTTCCTTATCTCCTCTACTTCCCTGGACACCAGACAGAACCTATCGACCACGGATGAGGGCGGTCGATGTTCACGTCGACGAGGTAGATCAGTGAAAGGATCGGATGATTCTTCCATTGGTTTGATCATGTGGTTCTACTTTTCCTCTTTCATCCTTTCTTTCCTGGTGCACTTCTTTTACCTCCCGTGCTTTGCCAGCAATCAGTGAGGCACGCTGATCTTGTTCTACAGCCAACCGATGCTCACACTAGGGTGTTGAGTGGGGAGGATGATCCAGAGCACCGTTTTGTAATCAGATCGTGTGGAGAAGTTCCTCAGTGCCCATACTAGCTCATCAAGACTCTGGACTCTCTTCTCTAGCCTTGTTGAGGTTCTGCTGACCTTTTCACTCTCACTAGAACCAATGGACCAGCATTCCGAGGAGGTGGATCAAGCAGGAGGTCTGGCGATCCAATCCTCCCTTTGAGCGCCTGAGTGAGCTTCACTCGCATCCCTCTTGTTTCTCCGATCAAGCATAAGACCTTCCAATGCCTTCACGTTGTGATTTGATCAGAGTTCAACAGCAGGACTGGTGACGATTCACGCGATTTCTAACGACGGTGGAAGCCAACGAGCAGTCTTGGTGAGAAGAGCTGGTGGTTACTGGCGATGGTTTCAGCAAATGGAATTATTTAGCAGAAATCGTCAGCGTGGGGCCCAAGAATCCAGGCAGTTATAACTGATTCTTGGCCTCTTGGTTTTCCTTTGGATTCCACAGTGATCCCCATTTCGTCTTAGGGCATATAATCTTTTGGCATGATTTGCCACAAATGCCCCTTCTCTATGATTTTATCATTTTTTTCCCATATTTTCCTATTTTCATGATTTTCACGATTTTATGATTTGTGTTTGGAGTTTATCGCCCAAGAGCATACATTAATAGGCTTGACAATACCGATATGGACCCGAATACGGATTATTTTCTCCTTTCTAACTTTCTCAGATTTTCCTAGTTTCTGATGTTTTAAGTAACACTTTCTAAACATTTCAGACTTTTCATGATTTTCCCATCGCCCAACGGCATAAAGTAAAGCGACATTTAATGCCTACATTGTCCCTTAGATTATTTTCCTTATCATTCCTCTTTTATTCCCTGCTTCTTAGGGATTTCTGTCATGTTTTCGCATTCATCTTAGGCATGTGCATTAGAAGTAGACAAGCATACACACACTAGGTCATCAACAAGCAGTTAACCTTGAAGGATCGACTTCTTCGGGCGTATGGGGGAGCCTAACATCTTCCTCATGCATAACAAGAATCCTTACCCTTTCTTTGGCCTGTAGTGATTTACACGCAGCATCCATTAGGCACGGAGCACACATGTGTTTCTTTGCATTGAATTCTTTCAGTTTTCTTTGTGTTTTGTTTTCCTCATCTTTCCATTAAAAGACTAGGTGGCGACTCCTTTTCCTTATCTTTTCTTATCCTTGGTGTCTCCGAGTCGAGTCTCCTTTCCAGAGTGATCCCTTGGCCAGAGGAGCTCCACCGTGCCCCGCCGTCGCTGTTCTCTGGCGACAGAGGGGGGGGGGGGGGGAATCCAGGAAGCGTCCTGGGTCCCCGATCTTCCTCTCCTCTTCCTCTGGCCTCCCTGGTGCTCCACTTCCCCTTTGATCGCCGTTTTGATGCTTCCAGCAACCTCCACGCTGATCGCCGTCGCCGGAGAAGACGACCACCTCAGAGGTGGACTGCGCATCTCTACCCTTCCCGCGTTGCTCCATGGCTCCAGAAACACTCCAAAGCATCCTATGAGCACACTGGACCGCCTGGAGCCACTCCTCGAGCCCCTGATCGCTGCAACGACGTCGCCCACTGGAGAGGACGCCATCGACGCCTATCGGAGCACGTCTCCGCTCCCTACTTCTTCACATCGCTCCAGAAGAAGTGTGGACACTCCCCGATGCTCCAAGATGCCTCCGCAACCGCTGGAACGCTGCGCCACTGCCCTCCAGAGGCCCTTTCTTCCCCGACGCCGTTGCCAGAGTTCCTCAACGGCGAGGAAGGTGGGAGGACCACTCCCACTGTTTGATCCCTGATCCACTCTGTTGGATTCTCTCCTCTCACTCCCTTCATGCTTCTTGTGAGGTCTGATATCAGATCAGGCCACGGGAAGGCCATGTGTGCCCCCTTCGGCGGTCGTCGACGGCAGAGTACTGTCGCCGACGACCATCGTTCATTCTTTCTTTTAAAACAATTTATAAAAACATTTATTTTAATAAACTTCAGAAACATTGTTTTTCTTTCAATCAAATCCTTTTGTCATTACAAATAGGTCCTTTTCTTACATGTAGGTCCTTCATCATTTTTTCATAAATCATTTGAATAAAGTTTTAATTGAAAATATTATATGTTTTACCCTGAACATTTAAAATAATGTTTTCTGAATTTAAAACTTTAATAAAAACCGTATAGAGTTTTTTAAATGTATTTTGTTTCAGGAAAATTGCATAAAACACCCTAGGTTTCCTTGGAATCTTTCTGAAAGTTCATTTTTACTGTGGAAATTGCATAGAAGCCCTTGTATTTTTAAAATGTTCCAGAATGCATGTTTTTGCTGGTTAATTTGCATTTAAACCCCTAGACTTTGCAGAAACTTTCATGAATGTTCATTTTTATGGTTTAATAGCATAAAAACCCCTGAACTTGTTTTTAAAACTTTTCAGAAGCATGTTTTCTCAGGGTAAATTGCACTTTAACTCTCTGTCTTTACTGAAATTCTTCTGGATGCTTTATTCTGCTAAGCAATTTGCAGTTTAGCCCCTGTACTTCATTGATTTTACTCTGATTGCTTGTTTTCAGGGGTAAAATGACCATTTTGCCCCTGAAACTTCCTGGATCATTTCTGAGACATTTTTCTTGCATTTTTACCCTGATTTTATGTGGAATTGATTTAAATGCATGCTTTAGTGGTAAAATTGCATTCTAACCCATAGAGAACTTCATTTTGACTAGGAATGCACATTTGGCCTGAGATTTCTTCATAATTGCATAAAATGTGTTTTCCTATGTATTTTTGATGACTTGGGCTTCAGAACTTCAATTTTCCTCAGAATTTTGGCTTTTTGCACAAAACCCCTTGGAGTTTTCATATTTGCACTCACACTTGCATTTTGCATATCTTTTCACATCTTTTCGCACAAGTTTTCTTGCCTTTCCTTCCTTGCTTTGCGCACGCTTTTCTAGCTTGTTCCGAGCTTGGATTTCTCGTCGTTTCCCGGATCTCTCCAAGTTTTCGCCTTTAGATTTGTTTTGGTTTTCCATCGCCTGAGGGCGTATAGTAAAAGGCTTCACATGGCCGACATTGTCCCAAAATGAGGATTATTTTCCCCTTTTGATTTTCTCGGATTTATCCTAATTTTCGATGATTTGCGAGACGCTTTCTGAGAATTTCTCGATTTTCACGATTATCCTCATTATCCAAGGGCATACAGTAAAGCGGCATTCTCAATGCCTACATTTGTCCCTCGGATTAACTTTTTCCCTTTATTTCACTTCTTTATTTTGATTTGGCATGTTTTCAATCATCTTCATGCATAAGCATATATAATAAGCAAGCATACATTCATTAGACCATTGACAGTAGGAAACCTAGAAAGACCGAATTTTCTCGGGTGCATGGGGGTGCCTAACACCTTTCCCATGTGTAACCAGAATCCTTACTCTTTCTCTGGCCCACATTCATTTGTGCATTGTCCATTAGGCACGGATCACACATGCATTCTGCATCTTGTTTGCTTCCGAGTTTTTCTGGTGTTTTTGGTTTTCCTTGTCTTTCCATTAAAAGACTAGGTGGTGACTCCTTTTCTTATCCTTTTTATCTTCCCTTGGTGTTTCCGGGTCTAGTCTTTTCCTCTGGATTCACCATCTTCATCATGACCATATTGGGTCTCCTCGAGTGTTTCCACGCACCCGGTAGTAGGAGAGCCGCGCATAGGTTCCACCAGCATGGTCACAGGAACTGTCGACTTCACTGGAGATAACCAGATTCTAGCTTTCGTTCTGGTTTCCCTACTTGTCTTTGGTCTATTTACATTATGCTTGGTTGCTTGTTCTGTTACTTGTATATATTTGACTGAACATGCCTTTTTTGCTTTCTTTACACTGTTGCTATGCCACCGCACATGCACATGACTTAATTCTTGCTTTGTTTGTCGATACTTGCTTTTATTCACCTACTTGAGCACTACATCAGCACATGCCATGTTTACGTCTTTTGTTTGACTTTTGGATGCCATAATTGTGTGTTTTTTCCCCTTCTTTTTGAATTTGCCATGATTAGGAGAGTAGAGGCATGCTTGCCTCCCTATCTGGTTAAATTAAAACACACAAATTCAGACAAACAATAAATAAGGCATAACTAGAGACAAATGCTCATAATTCCCTCAGGTTAAAACATACAAACTCAGTTGAACAGTTAATAAGGCATAACTAGAGACGAATGCTCACAATCCTCTCTGGTTTAATAAAATGCTAGTAAAAGACACGAAATCATATCGCATGTTTGATCATATAGGGCATGCATCTTCTCCTCTTGGTCTACCCACAGTGTGCGAAGGACAATTCTGGCAGCCCATTCTATAGCTTTGGCGTAGAGCGTGTTGTTAGTTTGTCCCCCTTTGTTCAGGGTCGTGTCGGTGCTAGTAGGGGGTACAACTCCTTGCTACTGTAGGAGACGTGGCCACCAACGCACCACTCGTTCATTGCCTGCGCTTTGGCCAGGATTTAGAACAGGGACCTTACTTTCTGTAACCATGCCGTCAGGGGTGGCCACAAATATCATGTGTGTGCCAATGGTCGGCAACGCCACAGAAAAAGTAAAATAATGCAAAATGCAGGAGTCGCCACCTATTCTATTAAAATGGGAGACAAGGAAAACCATAAAACACATGAAAACCATGCAAAACAATAAAAGAAAAAAGTCTTCCTAAAGCAGAAATGTGGGTAAGGATCCATATTACGTACGAGGAAGGTGTTAGGCACCCTCTTACGCCCGATAAATCAGTCTTCTATTGGTTTCTCTTTTGCTTATGGAATGTCGGTTTTTCAGCCTTTGCTGTACACCCAAGGGCGATATGCCATGCCATGCTTGTGTGGTGTCTAAAGTACAGGTGCATGATGTGTAGGGGTGTTTCCTATTGCTCAGAAATATCGCTCGTGTGCCGGGTCAAGAGTTGATGTAATAATATTGCACAATAAGATCAAAGATCTAATATCTTTGAGCGATTTATCATCCTTGCTTTCTATATGCCTAAATGCAATTTAAAATGCAAGAAAACATTTGAAAAACATATCTGTGCCTTCCTAATGCATTGAGGAAGAAAACCAAAGGAAAACCTAGAAGCAAATCGGGTCGAGAAAGCAAGCAAGACATATGAAAAACATGCTGTATGCTACTGAAAACAGGCTACGACGCCTGTTTGGTGCGCCAGACTGGTGCTCCAGTCTGATGTGCCACCTATATGCGTCTAAGTGGGCTAGTAAAATATGCTGAGGGAAAAACAAAACGTCGCACAAAGCCAAAACATCAGAGGATGCACTCTGGAAAAGTATGCAGTAGAATCATTCTGTAAAACTCAGAAAAAAACATGCATTACAAGCGTAAGAAATGCAAATGCAATGACCTTGAGCTCATGGGCTGGTAGCCTCACAAAAGGTCTCACCTATTTGAACTAAATGAAGAATGCATGATTCAGCCAGGCCACCGGATCATGGGGCGATGCACATGGCTCTCCACAAAGGAGTAAGGTGCAATCGACCTACCAGATTCAGTCTAGAACTGAATATAAAAATAGAGAAAGCAGTCGAAAAGCAATCTGATCGAAACTTAAAAGCATGCGGGTGTCATCATGACATATCAGAGAATCAAGCATAAAGAATCAAACTCAAAACCCCAGGTAAAGCCATGCAAGCGAAGATGCTAATGCAAGTGATCTGATCTCTGGCCAGTCTGGTGCGCCTGCTGGGTGCGCCAGAGTTGTGCGCGGGACTGGTGCGTCTGAGATGTGCGCCCCAGGGAGTCTAGATCAGACTGCAGTCTGATCCAGAATCCGCCCCAGCAGAGATATAGGATGATTCGTGCTAATGCAGATGGGTTCATGCCTTTATTAGGAACATAAAACATGATGAGGATGCATATGATCAAGAATCAACATGTAAATCATGCATTCGAAACCAAAACAAGTTGATGGGTCCATGTATGAAAACATGCAGAATGCCAAAGCATAGATATGTTCTGGATGAATGCAAACAGAACGCATGTAAATGATGGCCATTACATATTTCTATGTGCAAAACATAAGGGTGCTTGGCGAAATGCTATGTGCTAAGAAAAGATAAAAGAAGACAACTCATGCAAACTTTATGCTAGAAACAAAATCAAAGACTTGCATGGAGATTATTTTGCATAGAAGACAAGCATGTTTATCATAAAAACTTCATAAAACATGGAATAAATCAGTCTATATGTAGGACCTTAAGCATGCTTTATCATGTTTTTGAAAACATAGCTAAAAAGAAAGAAGAGGTAGAAGGCCTACCTCTCAAGATGTTCCTTCTCGAAATTTCAGAGATAAAGAGACCCTTATTGCTTTGGAAGAACCTAGGATGTTTTGGGATGCAAGGGAGCGCTCCAAAAAACGAATATGTGTTGCTGGAAAGAGAGTATAACTCGTGCCAGAAGCTAGCTCAGAACAGAATTGCAGAATTCTGGGTTTCTAACTTCAACTCAGGATTTCTAACCTCTTCTTATGGCTACCTATGGGGGTCCTTATATAGGATTTTCTCATGGGTAACTCATGGGAATGGGGAGAGCCTCGTAGACGAAAAGCTGGAAGATTCCATTGCATATTCGTTGCTATAGGTAACAACCATGGGAGGTGGAAAGCCAGCGGCTCGCAGCCTGTGAAGTGGTGTGCGCAAGGGATGTGCGTCGGCTATGTGCGCCACCTATGTGTGCTAGGGAAGTGTGCTAGCTAGGTGCTCTCCCCTACTTGGCTGGATTTCTAGTTGGGCTACAGGCTTGCTACGGGTTTGGGTTGGTTCAAGGATCAGTCACATCCAAAGCAACAACTGGAGCCTTATCAATGAGTCACCTCAAAATTGGGGTGTCTACAGATGCCCCTCCCTGAGCGAGGTCGAGGGACGAAGGGAACAAAGACTGATGCTCAGGGTTGACAAGATACCCCCATTTTGAGGTTACAGAAGGATGGTGTTTGCTATAGGTAGTAAGTCAATTATTCGGTGGATGCACCGAAAGTCATGACGTGTTGCCAAATGCAAATGTAAATGCAAAATGCGTGCACCTACTGGTCTAAATGTTGGGGATGTGATGCTAATGCGAGATGCCAATGCAAGAGCCGATGCTGAAAGCCGATGCGAAACTAATGCTAATGCTAAAAACACAAATAGAAGAAAACACTGGCAAGAAAATGATAAGTTGTCGGACTCATCAGCCGAATTATGAGGTTATCAACCCGAGAGACGGGATACGACAAGCTAATCAAGCCTTGCCAACCCAGACGCCTGACAGCGTGACGGTTGTCAATCGAGTAGTTGGGGGTACTAGCCCAAGAAAAAGGGGGGCATGACAAATAGAACATTTGTCAAGCAAAACAAGGCCCGGTCCGCACGGACCAAAGGCGAACAAAGAGATTTCGTGCCCGCAAAAACTCGAAAGGGAAAAACAAAAAGACCCTGACTGCCCGGCCAGAGGGTCCAACAACTAGATTCCACAGCCACGAAAATCCAGAAGAGAAAAGAAAAAGGACCTTGACCTCCCGGTCAGAGTGTCAAACAACTAGATTTCCTGCCCGGGGAAATCCGAGAAAAGGGCTAGGACCTTGACCATCCGGTCGAAAGGTCGAGCCACGGGATTTCCAACCCTAGGAAATCTGAGAAAGGGGCTAGGACCCTGACCATCAAGTCAAAAGGTCGAGCCACGGGATTTCCTGCCCAAGGAAATCCGAGAAAGGGCTAGGACATTGACCATTAGGTCAAAAGGTCGAGCCACGGGATTTCCTGCCCATGGAAATTCGAGAAACCAAGGACTTTAACCGCCCGGTTAAAGTCAAGGAGCTGGATTTCACCCCTACGAAAATCCAAAGGAGCAAAGGACATTGACTGCCCAGTCAAGATCAGCAAGCTGGATTCCGCACCCACGGAAATCCAAAGGGGAAAACGACATTGACCGCTCGGTCAAAGTCAAGCAAGCTGGATTCCGCGCCCGTGGAAATCCAAAAGGGCAAACGACATTGATCGCCCGGTCAAAGTCAAGCAAGCTGGATTCCGCGCCCGTGGAAATCCAAAGGGTCAAATGACATTGACCGCCCAGTCAAAGTCAAGCAAGCTGGATTCCGCACCCGCGGAAATCCAAAGGGCAGAAGGGTCTTATCCACTCAGGATGAGATCCCGGAAAACAAAGCGATAACCCCAAGATTATTCCCCTGGAAGGAACTGCTATATGGTGATGGCCGAGGTTGCAGTGCGGAGACTGGCATTCCCTGTCGAGATGCATGCTAGGATTCCTTGTTTGTTGTGATTCTTCACTTTATGTGCAAATATCCACAACTTTTGGGCTTTACTACAAATTACCCAACCAAACTGCTTTTTTCTTGCTATACTGCGACTGTGTGGTGACATTTGGGATTCTGCTGTATATCAACAAATGTCTGCTGCAATTTAAGCTTCCCATGTCTTTTATGGCCTGATTTGCAATTTTACAAAACGTAGGGGGTTTTCTGTAAATTACCCAACATGGTGCACTTTTTGTGGGCTATGCTGAAAACTGCATACTCTGCATTCAACACATAAGCTGTGAGATGATAAGGGTTGGAACGCAATTGTCACGGTCATTTTGCATTTCTGCACCTTGATTTATTTCATGTGTGGGCCCCACTGACTAACTGCCATAACTGCCAAGAAATTTCTCCTTTCTGCTTGGAACTGCAAGGGACTACTACTGCTATGCATGCTTCTTGCTGTTTGGTTCCATATACTCAAAGCAATCATGCATAAATTTTCATTTATATTTCTTCTTCCTCCGAACCGCCTCTTCCTCTTCTTCATTCTCTTTAATCTCCTCACGAAAACCTGCATCTTCCTCCTCTCTTCTTCTCAACGGCGGAAACCCATCTCCTTCCTCTTTGCAGCAGCGGCGTGCGAAGAGTGCGTTGATAGGGTGCTTGTTGTTGGTGCGCGCGTGAGGCGCGTCGGCGTGGTGCAGAGTAGTCGCGGCAGCGTCCCGGTCGGCGGTGGTACGGACCAAACCCTCAAAGACTGGCTGGACCGTGGTTCGCCAGCGAAGGTAAGCTCTGATCTCCTCCTCCCTTTCTTTGCTTGGGCTTGTATTGCTCCTCCATTGCGGGTGGTCGACAATTGGACAAAGCTTCGACGGGCTAGGAGTGGCAGGCCCGCTCTGCGCAGGTCACGGCGGCAGACTGCGGGTTTACTTACAGTCGCGGCGGCGGGCATAATGGCTGGGGGTTCTAGCAGGCTAGTGGCTCTCGGACTGCGGGTTGCCGGGGCATGGCTGTTGTGGCGACGGGCTCCGGTGGACTGCACCGCACGGTGGCTGCGGGATTTGGAACTGCGGGCAAGCCAAGGGAAGGCGCGGGTTGCGGAGTGATGGTTGGCTGCCGCCGGTGCTCTGACAAGCTGAGGCGAGGGCCTATGGTTGTGAAGCTCGTTGGGTTCGGCATATATCTATTGCTTGCATATGCCATTCAGTCCGCATTATTTCTGATTTTACTGTTGCTAACTGCTCTGCTGAGCCACTTGATAGCTTACATTTATACAAATTCAACAATCAGATACTGATTTGCAACTGTATGCTTGCATCTTTTCATTGTCATATGCTATAGCCTTTATGAAAATGCCCTGTATTTTGCTATTATGCCAATGACTGTAATGCCACATTTGATTTCGACATTTTCCGCATTTATCATGACTGTTGCTGCTGTTTAATTCTTGGTCTGACTTCCTTTTCTGCAGGATGACTCAGTTCTCGAGGCGGGAACCCCACAATCCTCATGGGATATTCCTTCTAGCTCCCTTTCCAGGCGAGGAGACAGTTCCTTGATGGCGCGGGCCTCTAGTAGCTCGACTCCTACTATCCCTATTGAGGTAAGCCCGAACTGAATATTAAACGAGTATTCAAATCCGGTGTTTTCTGACAAATGCATTTTCAGGAGTATGGAGATTTCGAGGGGCGGTTGCTGAATGACCGTCACATCTGCGAGAGTCCCGATTTTGGGGTAATTCTTCTACTTTGATGTACTTTAATCATTATAAATCGCTTTCTGCTTTTGAGTCGGCTTTAACTCCATGCTTGATATTTCAGGAAGGGGATGCAAACCGGATCATGCGATGCCACTGGGGTCCGATGCTCGAGCATTTCCACCGTCTGCTGGAGTATCTGCAGGACTTCCTTCATCACCGGTCTCCGTTTGGTGGTTTTCTGTGTCTACCCATCATCCATGGCCACTACAACTTCTTCCGAGCCTTGGTAGAAAAGTGGAGGTTCGAGACACACTCCTTCCACTTTCCCTTTGGTGAGCTGACAGTTCTGCCCGATCAATGGGCTCTGCTGACGGGCCTTCTTTTTGGTGACGAGCCCATTATTGGTGAGACCACCCATGGCTTCCACCTTGCGCCTGCACATCTGGGTCGTGTCCCTCCTAAGCCACCTAGGGGGAAGCATATGATCACTGTGGGGTGGTTAAGGGAATGGGACAAGTTCTGGCCCAACCCTAAGCCTGATAGTGAGGAAGCAGATTTTGTACTGAGGCACTTTCTGCTGGAGCTGCTGGCTTTAATCTTCTACGATTCGTCGTCCTACTGTATCCATGTTGACTGGATTGCATATCTGACCAACTTAGAGCACCTGGATCACTATGACTGGGCCGTTGCTAGCTACACTTGGCTGATCTGCGGGCTCGACAATGTGGTCAAACTTGGGCGCCGCTCTTACGTGGGGTTGTACCCTTTGCTGACTGTAAGTATTTTCTTCTGTTACCTTGCAAAACAAATTTCTTTTATGCCTTATATTTGAAAAAACTGACTTGCTTGCATTTACAGTACTGGATAATGGAGCACATTACCAGGGAGCATTGCTTTGGTCGTCTACGGGACGAGCTCCTGCCCCTACCCCGCTAGTGGGTCGAGCCTAACCACCGAGCTACTGCTAGGGTGTTTAGCTATGAGTCCTACCGGTATCTGCTGGACCTGGTAGAACTCAAGGATGTAAGTCTCCTTCTGCCTCTAGACTTTGCATGCCTGTTGTACCTTCTTTACTTACAATTTCCTATTTCTGTAACAGGTCCACCTATGCCCATTCGCTCGATATGTTGGCTTTGACTGGGCTCCCTTGAACTCTGGCCGCATTCTGAGGGATAAACATGTGAGATTCTATTGCAGGAAGAAGTCGGCCATTTACCTCCCAGGGTGTGTGCGGCATCAGCTCTCTGATGTATTCTGCATTCCTGCCCCTCCTCCTGCTGACATGGATCGCCCAGCTACAACTCGTTTGGTTGCTAGAAGCCAGCATGCAGCTACCATGGCTTCTTCGGACAGGCATGTCCTTCGAGAAGTCAACTATACAGACTACCTTGCTTGGTACAGGCGTGTGGGGAAGCAGTATCTGTTTGAGGAGGCCGTGCAGGGTAGCCAGCGCGGGATGTGGTATGCATCTAGCTGGGCTCAGGTACAGAATTTCCATTTCTACTTTTCATTGCTTTTGCATGGACTATGACAATCTGACATTTGTTTTAATTCATAGGGCTTCGAGGAGCAATTTGGGGTTTTTTATGCTGACATCCGTTGGAAAAGGGTAGAATTCTTATTTTGCAACCTACCATCTTGACTATATCTGACACATCTACTATTTTGCAGGAGCTGTGCTGGCGCAACATCATCAGGGTATGCTTCTCTCTTCTGCCTCTACCGCTTTAAAAATTCTTATTGCTAACACAAGTTTACTTTTGCAGCAAGATTTTCCTGTCGAGAGAGCGAATGTAGCCAGCGGCGGGGATTTCACTATGGAGGCGTCTAAGGAGGACTGTTCAGACACCGAGGTCACCCAGGCGGTTCGCGACTCTACTCCTCGCTCCTAGGCTGCCGTAGTTGCTCAGTGGTCCCGTCGAATCACTCGACGAGGCAACAGAACCTTGGCTGAGTACTTTCAAAAGGCAGCGTCCAATGAGGAAGGCTTGGAGGAAGAGTAGCTTTATCTTGTAATTTTGCTGGAAACTCTGTAATAATACTTGCACTTTGTAACATTTTTGAAAATGTATAAGAAATCCTCTGATTCTGCGATGTACCCTTCGAGGTTTTGTATGAGCAGGTTGTATGCAAACAAATATGCCATGCAGGGTTAAACAATTGGCGCCGATTTTGGCGATGTCAACATTCTGAACAGGTGCTGCTGAAATTTCTATCATTCCAGGCGCCACCTATGTGCGCCGCCTCAGTGCGTCGCGTATGTGCATTGCCAGAAATGGCGAGTTTCATTTGCCATTTTTGCTGAAACCCTTCCTGGTCTTCTATATAAGCTTGCATCCTGCGAGAGGCAGCGCCATCCTTTCTGAAAGAACTCGACGGCAGACCTTGCTTGCTCACCTTTGCTCATTTTCTGATATTCATAAGCACCGATTTTGCATCACGATGGTACGTGTTTTTCTGTTTTGCATGTTCTACTGGTCTTCTTTCACTGGTTTATGCAGATTTGCTTTGTAAATTTTACCCACTACATATCTTTGTAGATATGATCTCTTTCTGCTACATGTCTGCGGATTCTTGTTTCCCTGTTACATGGCTGTAGATTTTCCTGCTACGTGTCTATGCAGATTTTTTATTTGTTTTCTATTACATGCCCCTACACATATATCTTTTGTTGTTACATGGCTACAGATTTTGAATAATGCTTCTTCGATTTTTGCATATGTTTCATGTATCACCATACTAGATTGCTATGCTTTTCCATGCTTATGTCAGGTCCATTTTTTTTACTGCCATATTTGCAGAGCTATCCCACCATGGTGACCCCCAGGTACTGCTCTAACACTTTGCTTGGTTGGATCGATGCCTTGACAGCCGATGATCGGAAGCAACTCCGGATTTGGGGTATTTCTGCCTCCCTCCTGAGCATAGCCAAAGTGGAGGTTAACTTGCATTTGCTATGTGCCATGGCTCGATTCTGGAAACTAGCCCTGCATGTTTTCAGCTTTGGGAAAGTGGAGATGACTCTAACTTTGGAGGAAGTCAGGCGAATCTGTGGCCTGTCCCCATTTATGTCCTCACTAGTGTTTTACTGCCATGCTAGTTATGCACACGTCGTTAGCCAGCTCACGTGCATTGCCAAAGAGGTTTGTGAGGAGAAGCTCATCTGCAAGGATGGTCCTACACCTATGATACGCCTGGATTACTTCGACTCAATGATTGGTTCCCGCTCCTGCATGGGTACTCCATGGCTGTATTGCTTCGTGTTGTGCTTTCTTGGGGAACTGGTCTTTAGCCATGGCCGGACGACCGTGGCTATTGAGGTAGCAGAGATAGCCTGGGCGGTAGTTGTTCGCTAGATCGACTTGGCTCCGATTCTGCTAGCCGAAACCTACGTCGGCTTGGACTGGGCATTGAGGCGCTCCCGCCACTTCTATGGATGTGGTGCCCTGGTGCAGGTATGTAGATCATCTGACAATATTTAATAATATTTTGCTGTTCTTTCTTTAACCATGGCTCCATTTTTGCCAGCTTTGGTTTGCTGCTCATATGGGAATGAAAATTCTGTGCCCTCGGCTTTCCGTCTTTGAAGCCTATAGCCGCCCCTTCACTCAAGGTCACTCCCGGGGGTGCATGAGCTGTGTGACAAGCGGCGGAATCTTGATGCGGATTCTGTGACATGGTGCGTCATATCTTCTGCATCACAGAATTTCACTGCCTTTTTTAACGCCACGGACATGTGACTCGTAGTCCTCCCTGGATTCTCTAGAGGCATGGAGTATCACCCCGTCCAGGTCCTTGGCCAGTTTGGCTTCTGCCAGGACTCCATAGAGCAAAGCCCTTGCCCGGATGGACTGAAAAAACATGTTGTGGGCTCGAATGCATCTACTACTGAGTTAGCCCGACGAATGAGTGCTGGCATCAAGTCTTCTAGTCTTGCCATCATTAAAGGCTCTGGTTGCACAACTAGGTACAAGGCTAAGATAAGAGAGACGTGGCCTTTGAGCGAGATTCCGCCTAGTGGCACCAACTTCATGGAGGCCAACAATTCAAAGAGGCCCCAAACTGATTAGCGATATTTGTATTCATGATAGGGCATAATAAAATTGATGTTGCTTTGCATTGTTTACTGATTCTTGCAAGTCTATATCTGCTTATCAGGGTCAATTTAATTGGCATGTCTTTGATTTCAAATCTCTCCATTTTAAAGAAGTGACTATCATACCCCTGGTCGAATGCTTGCTTGCTCAAATCACGACTCATAAGGTAGCTGACATGCCCCTGGTCGAAATATGAATAAAATGTCTTGCAGAAATGCAATTGTGCTTTGACTAAAAAATAGCTAAATGCTTACACGACTCATAAGGCAGCTGACATGCCCCTGGTCGAAATATGAATAAAATGTCCTGCAATTATGCTTTAGCTAAAAATGTACCCTAGCTAAATGATTACATGACTCATAAGGCAACTGACATGCCCCTGGTCGAAATGCGAACAACATGCAAAGAAATGATTATTGGTGCCCTTAGCGCTGAGGAAGCCTGTTTTGCCTACTATAAGAGATGACACCGTCCTTGACTCACATGACACTAACCTAGGCACTTAGGTTTGTTTGTGGCTCTCCTTCAGATTTATGGGCCTCATGCCAAAGTCTTGGGGTCCTATATCTACTCTTTTGAGGATTCATTTTTCTTTTCTCCC
>JAMKQA010037281.1:0-10868 GCA_024699735.1 Posidonia australis | reverse complement strand
GTGCTTGCTTGTAGTTGGGTGTTTTGGGGGCACGTACTGGGTGACTTAGATGTCACTCACGCGTGCTGTGTGTGTTTCAGGTGCAGACCGTGTGCAGCTAGTTTCCGGTGCAGGAATCGGAGTTTCTAGCCACGCATCGAGATCCTAGAAGTGAGCCTGGTTACAGTCTTTTTATTCTGTGATTTGTGTAATTAGGCTTGTGATGCTATTGTTTGGTAGCGTGCCCGGGTGCGGGGCGTTACAGTTGGTCATGTCAAACATTTTTGGAACAGGTAGATCAAAAGCCTCTCATCGCTTTGGAGCCACGCAAGGTCTCCGCAGTATGCTTTCAAATGAGATATTGGGCAACTGCTACCATTATATTTTTTGAATTTCGAGATGTGGAAATTCGAATGGAGTATCGCCTCTAGAAAATAATAGAGGTCCCAAAAGTAGTAGGGTAGGTGTTCCCCACCTTGCACTTGATGAAGTGCTCTTTCCAGATCGTCGATCCTAGCCAGGCGGGCATCTGAAGTTGCTGTTGAGGAGATAGGAGCAGCTAATGCGGTTGCCACGTATGTCGTATGGGTCGCGCATGTGTGCTCCTTTGGATTCACCCTAACGCCTCTTGGTGTCAAAGCGTAAGGGCCAACATACTCGTGCAAAGGTGCAGAGTGTAGTGTTGTCATGTGTGGAGAGGCCTGAAATTGATGCAGAGGGGATGGAAGGATTGCATGCTGTGCTGTGTAAGGTGCAGGATGTGGGAGCGACAGTTGTTGTAACGGTACGACACCAGACAATGAGGTTGAGGGAAACTGTGCTCCCGCCAAGCCAAAGGGCTGGCCACCAGGTATTAGAGATGAATGCAGTGTAGGCGTAGTGATGGTGCAGGAGGCAGAGATAACACCCCCATCACTGAAGCAATGAGTAGTTGAGGCGACGGTAAGGGCAGAAGTGCAGTGGAATGAGCCTGCAATGCTAAATAGGTCTACAGTGAAACCTCAGGAGTCAAAAGAGGAGGAGAGATAGAAGGATAAAGGGAAGGAGTCGTGTGCCTTGACTTCTGGGCCAAGGCCGACAAATGTTGAGCCTGTACGGTAGAAGATTCATCAAAGGGCAAGTCAGAAGACAAAGGAGGAATAGGGACAGAGCTTGCAATGGAAACAACCACAGTCGACTGAGCTCCAGAAGCAAGAGGGTCCAAGGAAAGGAGAGTTGATGACAGAACCTCTGGAGCTTGCGAGATGGTCACCGGAATAGGCTTGGTGAAGGGCTCTGAACAAGTGAATGTCTACTAACGTTACAAAGTGGGTACAGAATCTCCATGCACTCTGAAGCGGAATGCATGAAGGAAAGGAGAAGTAACTGAAGTCAAAGCAGAGGAAGGAGGGGCCGAAGTTGGGACTTCCTCCAGAGCAACAGTGGGAGGCTCGCTGGTTTGCTGGGCCATGGCGGACCACGAGCGAGGACAAATGGGACTGCGGCAACAGGTGGGTGCACAAGTTCTAGGAGAGTTATTGTCGAAAGTGACAAATAGTTCGAGAATAGGAGGAGAAAACCACGGGAGACCACCCATGATGGAGACACTCAAGCTCCTAGCTGAGGACCTGGCACCAAAATACCTAGGGAGACAAGCAAGAGCAAACAAGGGTCAGAACTTGGACAAAGATGGGAATGCAAGTTGTTAGAGTGGCATGAATGGCACGCGATGCAAATGAATGTCCTAAAATGCATTCTCTTAACATGCATGTCCCGCATAGGGCCAACCACATGGGACTCAATCATGGATTTGGGATTAAACACAAGCTAGAAAGTAGGGTTCCGTCCCATGCCAAACCTGGGGAATGGTGGTGCGTTGGGAGCCTCGACCCTGCTAAAGTATAGGTTGTACCCTCTACTAACACCGACACGATCCCAAACAAAGGGAGACATGCCGACATCAAATCCTATGCCAAAGCAATAGGACAAGAAAATCAGAACTAGCCTTCACAAACTATAGGTGGACTCAGAGAAGAGAAAATCCATGCTTCTAGAATGCTCATTCATGCAATATGCTTTATTGACTTTTACTTATGAGTTTTATTAAGCCAAGGAAAGGGAAGGTATGGATTTGTCTTTAGTTATGTCTTATTACTCTTTTTCAGTTTTTTGTGTTTTTTATATTAAACCAAGAAGGGAGGTAATCACATCTCTATTCTCCTATCATGGCATAGGCGCAAAAAGGAAGGAAACAACCAAATCATAACAAGAAAGCAAGCATACAAAAGGCATGGCCATAGCATGTGCTAGTATCATGATTACAATGGTGAAAGAGAAAACATCCAACAGATCAAAAGGCAAGTAACAAGATATGTGCAAGTGTAGTGGCATAGCAAGAGTGTAAAAGGAGAACACACAACAAGCAAAAGGCATGTAATAGCAAACATATAATGATAAAAGCAAACAAATGGCGACAAGACAATAAGAATAAAGCAAGGCAAAAAAGACACAAGCCAAGCAAGCAAAAAAACTGAAACGAAAGCTAGAGTCTCGTTTCCCCAGTAGAGTCGCCAGTTCTTGTGACCACGCCGGAACTGACCCTCACGCGTGGAGGAACACGCGAAGGACCGAAAAAGTCACAGCGGAGATGGTGAACTCGAGGAAGGACACTTAACTCGGAAACGCCGAACGAAACACGAAAATAGAAATGATAAGGACAAAACGGAGTTGCCACCTGATCTTAAAATCGGGAAGAAAAGGAAACCGGACACGATAAAACGCAAGAAAGAAAATAATAAAAAATGAGTACAAATGCATGAATGAATGTGTGTGCATGCTCCGTACCTAATGGGTATAACACATTGGTCATTGTAGGCCAAAGAAAGAGTAAGGACTCCTGTTACACATGGAGAAGGTGTTAGGCACCCCCGTGCACCCGAGAAATCGGTCTTTCTAAGCCTTTCGATCGCTTGTGTGTCGCCAAATGCGAATGATCATGTATGCTTGCTAGGTCTAAAATGAATGTATACCATATGCTATGCTGATGCAGGTGAGATGAGTGGGGCGACAATGATATAAATGAACTCAGCTACGCTATGTGAATCCTGGAGGTCAAAAAGATCCAACATAGTAATCGTCATCGCCATAAGATGAGATGAATGAATGTCATGATGCATGATAAGCCTATTTATGCATAATGCATGACATGAAATGATAAGAGAACAAAAGACATGAAATGATAGATGATAACATGTATATCATGGTGTATGAGATGTTTACCTACTTAGGGTAATGGTGTATGATGCATATCAAATGATGAACAACATGAAATGATAAATAATATGTGTGATGATACATGAAATGATAAATGAGCGAGTGAGGTGTATGCATTAACGCAATAATGATTGTGTGAATAAAACATGCATGGAAATAACGAATGATAAGATGATACAAATCATGATAACAAAACAAACTAGAATCAGGAAACCATGCAAGGAACGAATAGGAGCGTGATCAAATAGGGAAAAGAGACTAAGCTTGGCTATGTTATAATCTCTAGAAAATATGTGCCGGTCACGTGCGCAAAATGAACGTGTATCCCAGATGTGTTCTAAGAACATGCTCCAACTATCCACTATCATTGACATTCCCAATCAATTCGATTACACATATCATGTTGCAAGTAACGAGAAGATGCCACTAAACACATGCATGAACAAAACCAAACATACATGCCTTAAAGTGAATGAAAACATGCCTTTCATCACATAACAAAGTAAACCAGAGAAGATGTACATGATATGTGTATGTGAACATCATTTACGTGCGTGACACATGCATGTGATGAAAGCTATTAACGTGTGTTTTTTAAAATAAAATGCATGGGCTAGGGCTATACCTAAGTGCATGGAAACGGATGAATCGGAGAGAAATCGAGCCAGCCACCCTATCCCGGTCCTGGAAGATCCGCTCAAGCCGCTCGCGCTTATTCTCCACGTAGTTGGGACGCACTGGTGGTGTCGGTGGGCTAGCTGAGTGCTACGTGCTGCCCTCCTCCCTCTCTCCTACTCTCCTCTCTCTCTACGTTGCATGGGGAATCAACATGGAGGAGGTTGCTGCATGAGGTTCGGGCTTGGTTGGGAGGAGGGTTGGTGGAGGAGCTGGTGCTATTTGGGTGGCCGAAGAAGAAGAAGGAGGATGAGTGCTAGGCTGCAGATGGGTTGGAGGGAGTTGTTGGGCTGTGAGGTGAAGGTGCGGCTGGAAGGGTGGCTGTGTCTCGACGGGTTCTTGTGGTGGAGGTAGACGGAGGTGATGGAGATCTAGTGGTGTAGGCTGGTGTGGAGGAAAGGTTGTGGAGAGGGGTGGTTGGTTGTTTTTGCTCGTGTGGAGGAGGTGAGGCTGGTGTAGTATGGGCACGAGCTTGGTGGCTGAAGGGCTCTTGTGGTTGTGGTGGAGGTCTGATGGTGTAGGCTGATGTGGAGGAGAGGTTGTGGAGAGGGGTGGCTGAAAGGGTGGCCGGAGAGGAGGACGGGAGGATCGGTTCTTGGGGTGAAGGAAAAGTAGGACGACGGGTTTGGCTTGGCTGGGGCTGATGGGTTGCTCTCTCCCTCTCCCTCAATTCGGAGCTCTCTCTCTCCCTCCCTCTCTTCTCTCTCTTTTTCACGTTGCATGGGGAGGGGCTTGATGTGGAGGAGAAGGAAGCTGGGTCGTGTGGAGGTGGAGGCTGAGGGCTGGTGGTGTTGGTTTGGGTTTCTCCTGTGGTCGGTTTGTGTGGAAAGGAGGAGATATAGGAGAGAAGAAGATGAGGGTGAAGGCTGGAAGGAGGAAGGGCTGCTGATGGTTGGCTGATGGGTGCTATGGCTGGGTGGAGAGGAGGAGGTGGGGACGTGAAGGCTGCTATTTGGTGGGTTGTTGCTGGGATTTGCTCGTGGCTCGTTGGTGGAGGGAGGTCGGGCTCGTGTTTCACGTCAGTGGACCGTGGGTGAGGTGTGGATGATTGTTGGTGCTCACCGGAGGAGGAAGGCTGAAAGTGGGTGCCAGCTTGGGTGGCTAGGACGCAGAGGAGAAGGCTGCTGGGAGAGGGAGATGGCAGGTTGAGGCTATGGGTGTTGGTTGGGTGGAGAGGACGGAGGAAGGGTGAAGTGTTGGCTCGGGTTGAGGAGGAGCTGCCTGAGGACGTGAGGGCTGCTAGTTTTGATGGGTTGTTGCTGGGATGGTTTTTTTTTGGACTATGAGGAGAGCTTGGATTTTTTGGGTTAAGGAGGAGGACGGGGGTGAAGGTTGCTGTTGCTGGAGTGAGAGGAGAGATGGAGGTGTTGGGTGCACATGTCGAGGTGGAGGCTGAGGGCTGGTGGTGTCTCCGTGTTGGGTTCTCCTCTTTGCCCTCCCTTCACTTGCTGCCAAGGTTCATGACAGAGGAGGAAGAGGCCGGCTCGTAGGCTATTACAGAGGGAGGCACGTGCTGGACAGTAGGTGTTGCTCTACTGCATGCCAGCTGCTGCTAGGCGTGGGTGGCTGCGGCAAGCTGGCTGGCCAGGAGGTGCAGATGGGCGTGGTGGCAGGCTGCTGGGAGCCGGAGATGGCGGGCTGAGGTGATGGGTGAGGCCGTGCATGGGTTGCATGGGCATGTGTGGGCTTAGGTTTAAGTGGGCTATTGGGCTTGCATGGGTTTATGATATGATTTTAGGCTTGTTTTATGGGCTTGGGTGATGGGCGTGGTGGCGCCTTAGATTTGTGTTTGAGCCTTATGGTTTGTGTTTATTGGTTAAGTTAAGTTAGGGTGTGGGTTTATGTTCAGGTTTGGGAGGTTATGGGCTTGAGTTGAGGTCTGGCTAAGTTTGTGGGCTTTGGAATATTGTTTGGACTAATAATGTGACTAGAGTTCGTTTAGGATTGGTTTAGAGTTTGATATTGGAATTAGGGTTTTAGGCTAAGTTTTGGAGTGTACAATTGGTTTTGCAGGGGTGAAGTGCCTCGTTGCCATTGGAACGTGTTTTCCAAGAAATCCACCGCAAGTGACTACCAAAATGAGGTATCTACACTCGTCACTGGCAAGCCGCATCGTAGGATACATATCGATTTCACAAAGGCCTCATACCCCAATTGGCTATGCCCTTACCGCCATACGGATTTGACCCAAAACCTTGGAAAAACTTTTGAAAACATGCATTTCTTTTTCAAAAATATCTTTTGAAAACCTTTTCATTATAGAAATCATTTCCACGAGTCAAAACTTACCAATTAAAATAATTTCCAAAACTGATTGCACCCAAGTGCACCACCATGGTGCGCCACCCAGGTGCGTCACCATGATGTGCCACATCAAGGTGCGCTCCAAGTAGAAAATCCAAAGCAGCAGCTCAGTGAGCTGTTGTCGAAAATCGTCAGAGGTGGGAGCCTTAGGCGGGCCCCCTACTAGCCTCCGAAAAATTTTAAAAAATACATGAAAACACTGAGTCTTAAGTCTTCTACCATTTGGGACAAATTTCATAAAGATTCAATTTGTAAATCTCAGGATAGAAAATCACAAAGCCGAAGAGGTCGTTAGAAGGGCACTATAGCAACACCTACTAAAAACTCACGAAAAATCCTTGATAAATCCTAATAAAATAACAGGGAAATTACTACCCACTAATTACATGCTAATCTACCATTTTTTCATGATTTAAGCTGAATTTTTGAGAGAAAAAGGAAGGAGGATGCGTACTCAGTTGCTGGCCAGAAACCTCTATTCTTCTCCGACGACAATTCTCTCTTCCAACACTTTCTTCCTCCCCTCTCCTCTAGCCCACGAACTCTCTCACTGGCCTCGCTGCAATGCCTCCTCCTTGCCTCACCCTCTCTATTTATGGGCCCCCAGTCGTCGTCGTCTTCACTGGTGACACTGTTGATCGTTGTCTGACTAGGGCATGACGCAACATAACTGGAAGATTCCGTCAGCACTAGGGCATGGTAGGGGATTAGAGGGTGCAGGGTATGGAGATGCAACGTCCCTGCCAGGGCGAAGAAATGCAGGGTATGGCCAACATGGGCTTTGGTAGTGTTCACTGTGCATACTATTATGTCATACTGCGACACCAACATGCATCGGTTTGGTGCACCACAAGGGTATGCCAGGATTGTACGCCAATCATGTGTGCCTAAGACATGTGCCTGGACTACCCTGAATTGAGTTAACCAAATCACCAACCAACACCAAACGGCAATCACACCACTAACATAAAGTTACCACACCCAACATAATCATTCATTAAAAATAAATCCCAGAATTACATGGTACTTCTTAATTACATCTTTTCTGAATTCCAAGATGTTACATCCTAGCCCCTTAAAAGAACCTAACCAAACAAATGGGGGTATTGCATCCGTACATCCTCTTCACACTCCCAAGTAGATTCTTTGGTACCATGGTGTTGCCACTGCACCAATACCAGAGGAATAACCTTGTTCTTGAGAACCTGCTTTTTCCTATCCAGTATTTGAATAGCATCCTCAACTAGTGACAGGTCTCCTTATAGCTCCTCTAGCTGCAAGGGTATGATCTAAGACACGTTTGCTAAACATTTCTTCAGCATCGACACGTGGAAGATGCTATGGACGCTAGAGAGTTCTGAAGGCAAGTCCAACTTGTATGCGACCCCACTGACCCTCTTGGAGATCTGGTAAGGTCCAATGTAGCGCTGACTTAGTTTGCCTCGGTGCCCAAATCTTGCCACTTTCTTGGTCGGTGATACCTTTAGGAAGACGAAGTCTCTTACTTCGAATTTCGAAGGTTGGCGCCTTCTGTTTACATAGCTCTTTTGGCAACTCTGTGCAGCTGCTAGTCTCTTTCTGATCTGGTCCACCATTTCTTCGTATTGCTACACGATCTCTAGCCCCACAAGCTGACGTTTGCCTCCCTCGCTCCAACGGGTGGGAGTCCTACATGGTCTTCCTTACAAAGCCTCACAAAGAGCCATCCCTATGCTAGAATGATAGCTGTTGTTGTAGGTGAACTCAATCAATGGCGGATGATCTTCTCAGCTTCCTCTAAAGTACATGACACAGGCCCTCAACATGTCTTCTAGTGTCTGAATTGTCCTCTTGGTTTGACCATCAGTCTGTAGATGAAAGGCGGTGCTGAAGTTTAATACTGTGCCAAATGCTATTTGCAACGCCCTCCAAAATCTTGAAGTGAACCAGGTGTCTCTGTCAGATACAATCAAGACTAGGACTTTGTGCAACCGCACTATCTCAGACATGTATAGTTCTGCTAGTTGTGCCAGTCAATGATTACTCATACTGTATCATTCTTTCACCTGGTCTTGGGTAATTCCATCACGAAATCCATTGTACGTACTCCCACTTCCAGACTAGAATGTCCAGAGGTTGTAGAGTTCCTTCGGGCTTTTGGTGCTCGATTTTCACTATTTAGCAAGTCACACACTTCACCACATGCTCAACAATTTCTCTTTTCATTCCAGGCCACCAAAAATTTCTTTTCAAGTCCTTGTACATTTTGGTGCTTACTAGATGAATGATATATATGGACCGGTGGGCCTCATCAAGTAGTCTCTGTTTCACTTCCTTCACCTGAGGAATGTATAGTCACTGGTCGTACCTCAACCCACTGTCTGCACCGATTGAGAAATGAAGTGCCCTTCCTACATCCAATTTCTGCCAGATATCCCAAACAAACGGGTCCAATTGTTGAGCTGACACAACTACCTTCAATAGCCTCGAGCAAATAGATAGATTAGCCATCCACGTCCTGACAAGTCCTTGAGACTGTCTCCGTGGTCTACACTTGACCAGTCCTTCCAACAGATGCCATTCCTTAATCATTAACATGGATCAGGGGTTTGATTCGATAGATCGAACCAAAATGGCAGACCAAATCAAGCTCAAACACTCAGATCGATTAACCGAAACTGGGAACGGTCGTCCGAAAATCTTTACTTCAGGTGATCGAAACATTTCGATCGACCAAAATCCCTTGAAATGGAATACTGAAGTATTTCGATCTACCAAAATCAGGGTTTTGGTCGAATACTGATAGGAAAATAGCATGTCAAACCTAATCGGTATACCGAAATGCCCATTTTTAGTAAACTTCCCTCGAGTCCTAGCCATCCGTTTACTGGAATTAGGACCTCCGACGGACTCCTTTCCAACCAACTACAAAACACACTAAAATCACCAAATGTAGGGCTCTAAGTCCACTACCATTTGAGACAAAAAATCATTCAAATCCAATAAGCATGCTTTCCACAATAAATTCATAAAGGCATGAAGCTCATTCCAGAAACATTGTCGCATGCATTCAAAATTCAGTAAAAAAACACATGAAAATCACACCAATTAGTATGATCACATCATAAACATGTCATGCAATCCATTCCAAACATTGTACAATTTTTACATTATTTTTCATGCATTATTCATCATTTTCATGCATTATGGCCATTAACCTCTATTTATAGAACGAGAGGAAGGGAAGGGATTACGTACTTCTATGGAAACTCTAGCGAGCTCCTCCTCCCACGGTGCTTTAACCATGCCGGCGACAGCCTCGAGATTGGCGCGAAAGGCCAAATGCGCGAGGATCAGCAAAGTCATGGCATGACAATAAAAATAAAAGCAGGAGTCGCCACCTAGTCTATTAAAATAGAAGATGAGGAAAACCATTTAAATCATGCAAATAAGCCAATGGAAAAGCAGGTCATAAACCAGAAATGGGTAAGGATCCCTGTCACGCACGAGGAAGGTGTTAGGCACCTTCGTGCGCCCGAAAAAATATGTCTTTTTATGGGTTTCTCGTTTACTTAAATGAAATGTCGGCTTTTCAACCTTTTTTGTACGCCCGAGGGCGATATGCCATGCCATGCTAAGTGAGTGGTGTCTTATGCTAAAATAAGGGTGCATGGAGTGCAGGGTGTATCCTAATGCTCAAAAGTATCGCTCATATAATGGGTCAAACATTGATGCAAAAATATTGCATAAATAAGATCAAGGATCTAAGTACTTTGAACGATTTTCATCCTTGCTTTACTATATGCCAAATGTGATCTAACATGCATAAAAATGTTTAAAAACAGAGTTGGGTCTTCCTGATATATCAAGGAAGAAAACCAGAAAAATCCAGAAGTAAATAGAAACAAGAAGTCCTGCTAGAAACTATGCGAAAACCACTGTGTGCTACTGAAAAACAGACTGATGTGCCTGTTTGGTGCGCCAAACTGGTGCTTCAGTCTGGTGCGCCACCTAGGTGTTCCTATGGGGGCCAGAAAGATGCACCAAAGAAAACACAGGAATCCATGCAGTGCAATATCATGTAATAAGGTATTCCAGAATGTTATGCAATGCAAAGTCTTTGTAAAGTTGGAAAATATACTTTGAAAATCTAGAAAAATGCAAGCATGAGAAGATTTATGGACCTTGTGCTCAAGGGCTAGTAGCCTCACACAAGATCACATCCTATTCATGCTAAATGAAAGCAACAAGATTCAGCCATGCCTCCTTGATCATAGGCTGATGCACAAGAATCTCCATATAGGAGTAAGGGGCAATCAGCCTACCAGAATTTAGCCATGGGCTAAATGTACAAAGTGTAAAACAACTTAGAAAACAATATCATTTTGAGCTGAAAACATGCATGCAAAGACACATAGTATCAAAGAATCAGTACCAGAAGAATCAGACTCGAAGTCATCCGAGAAACCATGCAGATGGGGATGCAAACAAGATGATTTGCTCTCTGACCAGTCTGGTGCACCAGTCTTATAAAGATGCATTCAGAAAAGCATAAATCTCAAAAATGCATTCGGGAAAGCTGTAAAGACTCGAGGAAACCAAATCAAATGCATTGGCTTTTAAAACATGATTCAAATGCAAGTGCTTGTGAGTCTTGTGCTCAAGGGCTAATAGCCTCA
>JAMKQA010037280.1:0-12421 GCA_024699735.1 Posidonia australis | reverse complement strand
AAATCATGCAAAAATGAGGAAAATGTTGGGAATGAGAGGAATAATGTGGTTATGTTGATATCATGTTGATTCACGGGTGTTTTGTAAGATTTTCGTGGATATTCTTGAAGCATGCTACAGTGATTGTGTTTGGGCTTGATGCCTTTGTGATTTTTGATAGAACAACATGCTTAGCGGTTTTATGATCGGATTGTGGGATTTTGAAGTAGACTTGGAGGTCTACACCCCATGTTTTATTGGTAATTTTCGTGGCATGTTTGATGGGTCCGATCCTTACTCCCACTTTGGGGAGAAGAAACGGCGAAGGTCGGGGAGATTTCTGCAATTACAGAAATTCGATATGCCGAACTGAATTCGGTATGCCGAAATGCTCTCAAGTGGTTCCCTGGACCACTGATTCGGACGACCGAAGCATTTCGATCGACCGAATCAGGGGATTTCGGACGACTGGATGATTTCGGTCGACCGTTCAAGCAGGGGACTGGTTTATCTGACAGGGATTCGGAATGCCGAAATACTTCGATCGGCTGAATTAGGGAATTTCGATCCACCGGAACAAAATTCGGTATGTCGAATCAGGACCCTGAGCTATTTTGGGAAATGTTTACAAATATGATGATAAATATGGATAAATACATGATAAATGTATTAAATGCATGGAAATGACTTGTAAGATGATGCATGCAAATATGTTGTTTTTAATGATGTTTTCCATGAGATAGTGAAACATGGGTTATGTGTATGAACGTGGACCCATGTGAGGGGTGATTGCATGGTACAAAGACCATGAATGAATTTGTGGGTTTAAAGACCACAGGTAATGAATTGAGGCATAATGCATGTGATTTGCAAAGAGTTTTATGAATGGAAAATGGTTTTGATAAATGTTTTGAAAAGACAAATTGCATATGATTTTAAAGAGATTAAAGGAAATTGTAGGAACCACAATGAAACCAGGACTTGCCGACAAAGTAGTGAGACCTCTAGAGATGTCGGGGACGTGTCCTTGGTTGTGGTTGCCGAGTTTGCGGTCTAGGGTAGGAGCCTCGAGACTGTGGTGGTACTGTAGGACCCGGGGTATGAGAGACCCGGACTACCCTTAGTGTCGGTGCTGGACGGTTCTGGGGTTAGAGTCCTCAAGTGCTCGGGCACCAGGGTGTCCCTAGGACGCACTCCGTGCTTGTACTAGTGAGGGTACATTTTGAGCCTGCGGCCGGGGCAGTTGAACTCCAACGCAGGGTGGTTCACTGCGGCACTGCAGTGTGGGTGTGGTGACATGGAATCCTCACCAGTTGCTTGTAGCTAGGTAGATCGCCTGTAGCCAGGGTGATGCGACCAGTTTTGGAATGGAAAAGTGTGGATTTGTGTGTGGACTAGTTCCTAGCCCGGATTGTGATAAATTGTGCAAATGGTTTTAAATGATGTTTTGGGCTAGGAAACTAGATGAAATGATTTGCTTCTCCTGTGTTGAGTATAAAGGTTTTTGAACGAGCATGAGGCTTTGAAAGAAAAGAAAAGAAAGTTTGAAATGTCATTGTTTTCCAAGTTTTTTCTAATTGGACATGTCGTTTTGGCAATGGTAGTTTTCTGGCAATGTATTTCGTGGGTTTTAGCACTGTTTTGGGGCACGTACTGGGTGACATTCCTGTCACTCACGCGTGTTTTCCTTGCCCCCGTTGTTTCAGGTGCTCAGGTGTAGGAGCAGTCTAGTCTGGTGCATCTTTTCGAACCACGTTTGTCATACACAGGTTTGGGTGATTAGCTAGCTTTATTTAGTTTATTCTGCCATTTAGATTCTTTTAGCTGCTCTTGAGTAGTTCTTGTACTGTTGTTCCTGTCCCTCTCGGATGCCACAACACCAAACCAAGAAGTCTTCCACTGTCTGATAGGCCATAAAATCACAAAATAATGCCTTTAAAATCATTCTTTTCTTTTCCTTTTCAAAACCATGCACATGCTCTTTTAAAATCTTTTATGCACGCTCGAGATGGCCAGTCTTGCCTAGTCAAGCCCATAAACCACAACTACAGATCCTCTGCACTCCACAACATGGTCCCCTCTGGACCCAAACTCAATATCAAGCTACGGAGCCTCTGCTCTCAAACCACGGAGCCACCGCTCCCAAAACAATGGAGCCACTGCTCCCGAAACACCACACCTCAATAGGCACCAAAGCCATAGCCTCCTCTAGACCTAGAGCCAGATTTCCTGAACCAGAACTCCGCACAAAGCACAAGCACAAACAGTGTGTTGAACTGTTTGGTGTCAAGCAACACCGGCCACAAGCAGTCCACTGAGGAGCGACCATGGCGTCTGCACCGCCACAGTGAAACCATCCTGTGTAGGAGCAATCACTGTCCCGTGATTCTCTCAACTAGAGAACCCTCAACAAAGCCAACCCCTATATAGGAAGGCAATCCTGTCTCTTAGGATGCTACCAGCTGTAGGGCACGTATCTCACCTGCATTGGCCACCATAGGGTTCACCTCCTCACAACGTCCTCCACACGATGCTTAGGAAGGAGTCTCATACCTCCATACCTAACAACACCAGAGCCTCAGTACTCATAGCAATAGCAGGAGTATCATACCTCCCCATCATGCCACGAAACACCACAACCAGTAGACCACAACCAATAGACCACAACCCTAGCCTCAAAACGACAGTCGAGGAGTGTCATACCTCCAAGACTTTATGAGCCTTAGCCTCAGGTATCTTGGTCCTTAACGCAAATAGAAAGCACCGGAAAACTCTTTCCAAAACCATTTTCAAATCTATACTTTTCTCTTGCAAAACTCTTTGGAAAACCTTTTTAAAAACCATTAAATATCCTTTAAAATTGAAAAAACATTGTGTCCAGCAATGACACAGAAATCAATGGTTGAGAAACCACAAACAAAACATAGCCTCGACAACTCTCCTATCAGGCCCAGGCAAAACACCTTGGGAGCGTTTGGGTTCATGAGCACTACGCTCAACCCACGACTACAATCCAAGAAAACATCAACAAAAACATCCTTTGAGTGTCAAATTCACCTAGAAGACACCACAACAAAGCAAACACAACCAGAACTATATGCTCTAGTATCGAGTGTAAGACACCTACTGGCTCATGTCCCTCAGGAGCACAGCCAAAGTGGCTCAAACACCCGGAACAGTGCCACTGAATTCTCCATTCAGTGTACCACATGTAAAACCACACAAGCCCTAGACCTAGGGATGCTATCATTATTCCTAAAGTCTAGTCTAAACCATCTAGGAAAGAACCTATTATTTCTAAATCATTTCATCTTTTATTTTGCCCACACCTGAGGTGGAATCTTGCTAATTCATTTTAGGCTAACCCTATAATCATTTTAATGGTTATCCTAACTATTTATGTCATTATATTTATCTCCCCAAGATTAATATATATATATATATATATATTAATCAAAAAATAAAATATCTTAATACAGGATCAAGACCTGGATCGACAGACTGAAATAGAACGGTCGACCGAACTTGGGCTCAACGCACCAGATCGGTAGACCGAAAAACCACTCGATCGACTAAAAGTATTCGGTCGACCGAACCAGGAATTCTGTCAACACCCAAGACTTCCAAAACGACTGACCGAATGAATTCAGTCGACCGCAACATGGGTCAAGGAGACAATTTGCAACAAAAGCGGCATATCGAAATAATTCGGCATGCCAAACCAGGCGACTACAGGGCACCTCGAAATGAGACCCAAGGCCCAATTCTGCAAACCACTGATCCAAACAATGCAAACAATATATCAAAATGAAGATCTCGACGAGATCTTCCAAACCAAACAAGCAACACCGAGATCCATCAAATAGATTTTGAGAAATCAACAGAAAACACAAAAGGGGCACTATTCACCCCAAATCATAAATACAACCATAAATGGCTTACAAATGCATAATAAATTCTAATAAAATTACTACAATTACCAGCACACTAACATGCACCTATGATTCAAAATTGGAACCAAAAGAAAACCTACGAGGTGCGTACCTCCACCGAAGGCACAGCGGCGACGAGTAGCAAGCAACGAACGACGACACTCCTCCTCTCCTCCTCCATGCAACAGTAGCACGGCAACGGCTACATCCTTTCTTCTATGGCCATCTCTTTCTCTCTCTCTCTCTCATCTCACCCCTCTCTCTCTCTCCATCTCTCCTCCCTCCAACGAAGAAAAATAAGAAGAGGAAGAAGAGGAAGGAGTGGGGGTGGGGCTCGGGGGAGAAAAAAAAGAAAAGAAAGAAGGAAAGGAAAGAGAAAGAAAGGATGTCGCAAGCACGAAATCAAACCACGCGAATCTAACCATGCGACCTTCCACGTTCATGTTACTCATGCCACCAGGAACTTGCCACCAAACCTCTACGGCCCAGAACAAACCTATTAAACTCCTACAAGGGCCAACACAGTACCCGAACCACACCACACCAAAAAGGCTCGAAACCCACTAATCTAGGCGTAAGACACTACAAACGCTGCATTTCCTACTAAACGCAGGGGACCCAACGTCTAACGACCCAGAACTCCATTAAAATATCTAATCAAAATACCACTTCTAAAACTGGGTCGTTACATGCAAATGAGAACAACTCGTCGCGAGATGGCCCGCCATACCAAACAAGTAGCAATGCTTGTTTCCGAGCCCACTAGAGCCTATTCGACTGGGGCCATTGGACTCTAGCCGACTGGAGCCAACAAAATTGTGCCGACTGCATGAAAAACCACTAACTTTCTCCTTCATTCTCTTAGCGAAACTACTAGAACCACTAGAGCTTGGCGTTTCCGAGAAAGAAAACCACAAAGCAAAGGATGACTTGGCCTTCCCTTTAGAACGATTTTCCATAAATTTCTTGTATTTGTCCTCAAATCGAGAAGCCATCTTGACCATCTCCACAACTGTCTGGCACCGACACCTCATCACTTTTAGTCTCAGCCTGTCACTCCTCGAAGTCAAATGCTTGGGCGAATCGTTCTAGACAAGCAAAGGCAGCTTCATATTCACTCACTGTCATGTTGCCCTGTTGTAGGTTCTAGAATTCTTGATTGAATCTGTCTCGTACATGATCAAGAAAGTACTTCTCGTAGAAGGCTGTCTTGAAATCCTTGCACTTGATCTCGACTGTGACAGCATTTGGAAACTTTAGCTGTCGCACGGCTCTCCACCATTGATCTGCCTCATCTTCTAGCAGATAGATGGCCAATCATTCCCAATACTCCTCTACACACGCCATGCTCTCCAACATCTTTACAATTTTCAACAACCATGCCTCATTCTCTTTGGGCCCACCTTTGCCTTTAAATGTTGGCATACAAAGCTTGCTTAACTAGTGAAGCCATGGATCCCCTGAAGATCTGCTGGAACCTCCCTTGTTGAATGCATGGGAGATCTTGTACACTAGATTCTATAGCTCGGCCTGCATTCCTTTCCATCCGCTCTCCTCTTGAGAGCTGGGCTTCTCAGTAAAGGCCTTGCCTTTACCTTGACTTTAGCGAGACATTCTGCAGAAGAAGATAAAATACCTTCACCACAATCAGCAAACAAACAACCAAAAATCATGATACAATAGATAGGTGCAGACACAATCATGACATGTAATTCCTATGGGGTCACCAAGACTAAAAACCTCAGACTAGTTTACCTAGTGAACTTAAACTCTGATACCAAATCTATAACGACCTGAGCTGTTACCATCAAATCCATTAGCATAACTAAAATTAAACATACCTAAATGCCTAATTTTACAATACAAATATAGGCTAATTAAAGGTATCTAGTCTACCAAGAACCTGTAGTGAATGACTAGTGACCCCAACTATGTACACTAGTGCTACGTTGTTAATTGTCTGTACCTGCAACCAAAAAAATTAGAAAATACGTGAGTGACCAAGAAGTCACCTAGCACATGAGCTAAAACCAATGATATAAAGTTCTGTTAACACCCATCAACCCCCTCAAATCTTTGTTTTCCACTACAAATCACCAAACTTGGCTAAAAATATACCAAAATGTAGGAAATCAAACAAGCAATCCAATTGTATTAAAGTCATCAAATTCCATGCGGTAAAACTTGAGAAATCCTCTGAAGAATGCATAGATGAACAATATCAACTATTTTTTAAATAATCGGGATTAAAAATCACATACTCAACCAAAAATCACGAAATCACTTCCATTATGCTCGGAATAACTCAAGGAACACAACTATATCAATTTTACAAAAAACAAAGTGAAGTTGTGGAGTGTGCACCTTAAGAAGACTCGCTATGCACCACCATCAACAACCACCATAGGCACTGCTGATCGTCCCCATGTGCTCCGAAGCTCACCATGGTCGCACGGTCAACGTCTTAGAGCCAAACACCTCGACACAAGAACTGAGATCCACCGACGATGCATACCTTTCTCTCACTTTCTTTCACTCGTTTGAAGCTCAAGAAGGAGGAGAGGAAGAGTAATGTGAAAGAAGAGGAAGAAGTGGTGGAAGTGGAAGAAGAAGAATACGGAAGACGATTGGCGTGCTTGGGAAAACAAGAGGAGGTTGTGTCTTATAAGGGATGTTTTGTCCTCCTTTTATAGCCTCTCGCATGCATGCATGCATGCTTCCCCAACTCAAACACTGCCCAACCGTTCCACCACTACATCAGTGACTCCACTGCACGAGCAAAATCAAAACAACCACTCTGGGAACAGCTCCACACAAGGCTACAGAACAACACCTCCTTTGATCAACTGAATTAACTATTGTGATTTGTAGTACTAGGCCGTGGGACTCACCTACAGTACTTGCCTGTGAGGCTGACACGCAGTACTAGCCCATGAAACTAATTAATTCAATGGCTCAAAGCAAGAGAAATAAGGCACACATACTATTCACAAGGCCTACAATTAGAGACCACATGCCAGTAACACTCGTTCATAATTAAAATTCATTAATTCTGATTAATTACAAGTATAATGAATTTTAGGGTGTTACACTTATTTGATCCTTGATCTTAAAAGGAGTTTTGGTGACCAGAGCAAACATTCGTTACAACCGTTGCTGCTGTCCAAAATTCCGTAATTTTAGATATGAAAATCAATGAAAATTTGATTTGTACATGAATCAAGATCCTAGATGATTTAATCATGCTATTAAAAATAAATTAAATATTACATGAATTTGATATTCACCAAAATGGGGATGAACACAAAGGAAAAATTATATATTCTTCCCACATAAGATCTTAACATGATAAATCGCAAAGGATACCTAAATTCCTGATGAAAACTAAAGCGTTTACCCTTGATCATGTGTTCGGGATCTAGTCTTCCCAACATCTTCTCTTGTCTTGCTCTTTCTTAAGATGGGATGAGGGACAAGGGAGGCCAAATACTATAATTCGTGATCATGACTTTTTATTTGTAGAATTCTATAATTATACATATTTCCAATTGGATTTATTAACAAACAAAAATATGTTTAAATAGTCTCTACATAATAAACTCACACCACTAAATATGTTAATAGGCTCAACCTAAAATCAAATAGATCACTATTAATGAGTATAATTATGAAATAGCTATAATATTTTATATTAACTCACATTTTATTGGATTTTAATCCAATAGCAATTTCTTTATAATCCCCAATTCTATTGACTTGTGAACTAACACATTTTTCTTCAACCATGAAAAAACAAGTCTCAGGCCTGATGGCATGATCCCATGGAAAATTTCCCTGAACATCAGTAGATCTAACATTCAACAGAATACAGTTTTTTTCTCTCAGACATGTTCATGGAAATACCTTGGGCTAAATAAATAGAATAAAAGCCCAAAACCATGACATGCCAGAAAAATGAGAAACTACTCCCCACTGGAACACTTTACGGGACACGGAATTGTCTGGGTCAGAGCATGGTTGGTGGAACGGGAGAAACACGCACATTTTTTTTAATGAATTTAAGTTAATACAAGTTAAACAGCTGCCGACCTTATGACAGCAGCGGGTTTCATTGGCAACTGGCAAGTCTTGGTTTTGTTCATTTCTTTTATATTTTTTTTAAATATTACAATAAATAAATAGAGAATGACATGAGATGTGACGTCACGGAAATACCCTTCTTGATTTCGCGATGGCAGGAAATTTAGCTATGTATGAGCAGTTGAACCTGAGCACAACATGCACCTGTAGCTCTCTATCACATGTCATTGCATTTCCAGTGGTCTCCAATGATTGTTATGCACACGAAAAGGGTTTGGTTGTACTTTGCTTGAGGAGGAGGAGGAGGAGAAGATCAGAACAGAGGAACTCTCATATTGATCACACTCCTTGATAATTATGTACAAAAATAAAATACAAGATCTATATTGGAGAATAAAATCTCCCCTTCCTTCTACTGTTTACACAGAAAAGGTGTAGATTATAGAGACAAAAGGGAGGAATTGATGTTAACTGAAAACACAACCGGGAATCTCAAAAAAAGTGTCCAACAAATGCGAAAAAAGCAGCTACCAGTGCCTCCTCCCATCGCAACCAAAGGCCCAGACGCACCAAAAAACTGATCAGAGCCAGAGTGCACCAGCATCCTTCAAGATGGGCACGAGGTCCCCGGATATGTGCGCGGCCATAATCCTGTCGAGCCCGCCGACGTGCCTCCCACCAATAAACACGGCAGGGAACTGCAACCCCTGCGGCGGCGTGACGGCCTTCAGCTTCTCGACGACGGCCGCCTCATTCCTATCCTCCTCCAGCTCGAACACTGCAGGGTTGACACCGAGACCAAGCAACAGCCTTCTCACGACGTGACACATGCAACACCCCTTCTTTCCCAGGACCAACACGGGATTCTCCTTCACGAGAGCCAGGAGGTCGTCCCCACCACCACGGCGGCTGTCGCTCGACGGCCCGTCGAAGGCATTGTGCACAACCCGCACCCCCGTCGGCGACGACAGGGGCATCCAAGTCTGCCCGTTGCTGTACGGGATCGCCTGCTGCATAATACCGTCCTATTTAGTAAGCGAAGGATGGAGATATCGATGTGGGAAGAAGAATAACGCAAACGAGTGAATAATGTGAGTGTCTGGGCAGGTGGTCGATATTTAAGGACGATGGTGGAGGTGGATGATGTCACGGGGGCGGCGACTCACGCGTCAACACGCAGCTGCTGAGATCAGAGATGGAGCACGTCGCGTCACACTGCTGTGTGTGACGTGGGATGTCGTCGACATCGTGGGTCCTCCCCCACGGCGGTGATGGGGTCACCATGACGTCAAGGGAGGGTGGAATGCGATGGTAACAGTGGTGGCGACGACGAGACGACGGTGACGGTGGCGATTTGGTTGGATGCGCAAGGAGACCACCGCCGGTCCCAGTGGGGATGGATGGTGGGGTCGAGTTGGCATGTGATGCTATTGCTCTCTAAGGAGATGTGTGGAAAACGGCGGTTCGAGCGGCCGAAGTCTTCTGTTTGACGTTTCTTATATTACTGGTTTTAACTTGGTTTTTTTTTCAATGAAATATTTGGGCAAGTAATTCGGTTGGTGGTTTATATTCATGAGGTGAGCTGCTCTACTAGTGGGCAACCACCGAAATATTAAGTGCTTCTCTATTTTTGATGGTAATAATGCGTATGTTTGTGGAAAGAATTAATGCCGTTTTAAACTAGCCTAAACACCAATAAATGGCCGAACATGGCTGACTATCTTACAACCATGATAGGTCCGACCATCAACTCAAGGTGGATGCAAAATCGTGATAAGAAATCTAAACGGTGAACAAGCACATTATTTACCATGTGATGAAAACGACGAGATTTTGACATGGGAACCAACAGGTGTGGTTTTCTGATTTGGCTGGTTCTCAGATATTTACGGGAGATGGACAAGATTCGATTCCAGGTAGGGGCAGCGATAACTATCCACCCACCATTCTATCTAATCCTCAAATTTTAAAAAAAAATTATTTCGACGTGGTAAAATACATGATTAGACTTTTGAACGATTTAACGATGGGATCCACAAGAACTATGTTAGACGCGCGAGTCCCAAGTCCCACCCCTAGAGTAAAACTTCTGTATTTTTTTTTTGTACGGATACGTCTTTTAATACATCCTTTATTGCAATCAGTTAGGACCATTTACATTTAGAACAACGACTCATGTTAGCTTTACGTATATATATGAGTCTCTCATCGTCTCATCGACAATATATAGCACAGCTGTTGACCACTGATCTATTTATGATTTGCTCTCAAGAGGATTTTAAACAACAATTATGTAAGGCATGCATGTAGCCGGAATTTCAGATGCTGAAGACAGACAATAATTGTAAAATCAGATTAATTTAAAGTAAAATTCATCTTTTCATCTCGAAAGAGCTTCGATTTCCTTTGCGAAGTAGATCGAGAGCCACGGCACAAGCGGAGAGAGGTTTGGTTTTGATGACGAGTTGGTCCAAGATTTATAACAACCCAACGTTTCCTTCTCCAATTAATTAACGTCATCCTGTCGTTTTTGGACCATAGAGCTGGGCATCATCTGTACATCTTGTGCTTGTTGATGCCTTCCTTCTTCCACTGTGATGCCAACCACTCCCCACGTTGCATGATCTCATACCTACGTGGCTTCGAGAGGGACAACTTCCGCAGAACCGTTCGGTTAATTCCTACCTATCTGGTTGCTATTGTCAACGGTGTTCAATTTTCACATGTTAATTTGGGAATCTACCTGTGAAGAATGTACAGGTTTTACGTATCAAATTAGGTTTCTCTGACGTTGACCTTCATTCCTGTGCGATGTTCTGATCTCATGTCAGGCTTACGGCCGTTTCACGATTTGCAGAATACTTAAATTAATTTGATGTCATTTATGGCAATGGTTGTAATCAAGTTTAATGTATTCAGTGATTTCATGATTGTGTCGCGTCATTTCCTTATACAGCAGGCTTGTGCATTGATCCCTTTCGTCCAAGTCATTTGTATAGTTACGAATTGATTAGTCGTCGTCGTGTCCATGTTGATGAACAATTAAGGAATATAGCTCGTTCATTTGATAAGTTTAATCTCAGAGTTAGCATTTGATATATTTCTTCCATTAGAAAAGACCTAGTTGGAAATCCCTGCCCACTGAAATTGTAGATCAGGTCGTGAGAAGCGTGCTTGCTACCTTTACTGTAATATATATAATTGATGGGAGTAGTCAACGATTGATCTCTAACTAAAAGAAAGGGCAAAATGATTAAATCATTAAAGTAGAGAAAGTCAACTAAGATGTCTGTAGGCCTTAGCTCATGCCTCAAAGTTGGTCATCTCTTCTTGTAATGTGTGAGGGTATGCGCGTCTATATTTGGCTGCCCGGGATGTACCCTTTCTAGAGCAAATTGATAATGTAGAAACAAAATACACCATCGATTCATGTTATTTCTACCACTTTGACAACATAATACTGCCCCATTTTGTCGAACCGTGGTATAATTTACCTTTAGAAAGGTGTAGCTGTTCTAGAAGAAGGATTGAAGTTATCGTCATCTACTTACACCAACTTCGCTTTCTCAACAACTCTGAGCCCCTAGCAAACAAATGTACTTACCAATACATCCTGTATTATTATTATTATTATTATTGTGAAATTGGAAAAATCACAATATATACCAACAAGATGATAATATGATTATGTTCTCAACAACTACATATAAGTTTATGCATCACTACAAGAAAATCTACAATTAGCGAGGACAATATTCCTCCCTAAATCCTTGTTAATTCCTCGCAAAATCCTTGTTACAAAGCTTAACGAGGATGTAGCGAGGAATAATTATCCTCGTAGTTATGTAACTCGTTAAATCAATACTGCGAGGATATATCCTCGCAATGTGCTCGTGTAAATTTAGCGAGGATATTACTAGAAAATATTTCCTCATAATGTCCTCGCTAGATTCTTGTAATTCCTCGGTAAATGCTCGCTAAAAATCATGAGATTGTATCGTCATTCCAGTTTTAGCAATGAAATTGCGAGTATATAGCGAAGACATTCCCTCGCAAAGTGCTCGCTAAATATCGTTATGTTTGCGAAGATATAGTGAGAGAATGTCCTCACTAATACTGGGCAGTTAAAAAAAAAAAACAGTACATTATAGAATTGAATTTGCTAAAATTTAGATTCATATACCTGGTAAAATAACATTCAAATACATTCACAAGTACATTAAATTACACATATACAAATTTTATAAAAAAAAATTTCATTCGATTATACATCATAAGATTTTACACATTCAAAGTTTTTACAAAAAATAGCTAATACAACACTGAAATATCGTAATACAAGTCGATAAATATAATACAAGGCAAAACAATATATTACATATCACTTTCTTCGGGAACCAACTTGCTTTCCTTTACCTTTTGAGGATGAT
>JAMKQA010037279.1:0-11999 GCA_024699735.1 Posidonia australis | reverse complement strand
TAAATGAAAATTTCACTATGTATTTATGGATATCTAATAAGTATATCTATACAGTTATTTCTTCTTCCTTATGTCTTTATGAAAAATAAAAAGTTGCCAACATACTCCTTATATGTAGGCACCTACATAAAAAAATGTCCCCTATGAAATATTTATTTTGAACATGGAAGATAAATTTGGATTTTGAGGTCTACCGAAACATGCTAGAAATCACAAATCTTCATTATTGTCATGTGAAAATGTTTTATTGTAATTGATATTCAACTTTGGGAGCATAACAATCATTTTTATAACACAAATATATAGTTGCTCTTACGCTTCACATCTAAAGACTCATTTTCTTCATTTTCCTTTTGTTTAATTTTCAATAATTGGATTTGTTATTACTTGATAATGAGTTTGAGGCTTGCATAAAAGATGTCTGTTCTTATCATAATTTATTTTAAATTAGTAATTATCAACTCTTTAGCTCAGAAAATAAATATTTGACACTGACTTAAATACTATTTGTCTTTCCGTATATATATAACTTGTCAAATTAGCTTTAATTTTATCGATTGCAACAATTAAAATTGGGAGAGTTTTACTACAATGAATCAAGCTTCACTATATCAATGGATGAATTACTAGTTGTCAAGTTTTTAGCTCAAAAAATAAATAGTTGAAGACTTAAATGTTATTTGTCTTCCCATATATATATAACTTGTCAAATAATTAGTTATAATTTTGTCGCTTGCAACGATTGAAATTGAGAGTGTTTTTGTACAATGAATCAAGACTTCACTACATCATCGGATGAGAGATGAGATAATAAACAATTGATATGATTAAGACAAAAGATATATTTTTAGAGGTATTAACACAGAAGTAGTTATGCAGCAGTTTCAAAATAGGAGACCAAGAAAAGTAGTATTGTCGTCTATTGTAAGTTAATTTTTTTAATTTAATTACATATTATATCTATCGTTCTCTTTTTTTTTTGTATTTATATGGTGACTACCTATAGCTAACCAATTACATCATGGACATCAAAATTGAAAAGAAAAAACTTGTCATACTATACAAGCTAAACACTAGTGAAAACAACTTATATTGAGCAACAAGAGAAAAAAAATCAAACTTATTAATTTGAAAAGATAGGTGTAATTTCTCACCTTGACTTTGAAAAGGTTTTTTTTTTTTTTGCAACAATTTATAGATGTCATTCTCTTCTAGAAAAAACTACTTTAACCACGAAGACAAATTAGTTGTGGAGGATTGAACCCCTCTACGTACTCATTTATCATTGCCATTGATTTTATGAAATTTTTTTTATATAGAAAGAAATTGACTCCAAGAAAGACATGTGGAGTAGACTGCAAAGGCTTAAAAGACATTGCGAAAATTACCTGTCATGGTAGAACAAAGTGGTGTGTTTAAAACTACCAGAGCTCCTTTAGAATATTGATGCCTCTCCCAGTCGTCGGCAGAAATCGATAGTGGTGCATGGTGTTGTCTTTTATAAATAACCAACCTCATTTCTAATCTCCTGCTCCCCCTCCCACCATCACAGTAATAAGAGAGAGAGAGAGAGAGTTCTAAATCCTTCCTTTTGGAAAGGATGCTGTTGACTTCTTCTTCTTCTTCTCCTCCTTCTTCGTGGACGGTGATCTTCGTTTGCTTCGCTTCTCTCCTGCTCTTCCTTCCATGGAGAATCCAGGCTCAACCTAAAACTGACACAGACGAAGGTGAGCTCTAGGCAACTTTAAGGAAAAATAAAATAAAATGCCACTACATATGCTTTTCATGGCCATTTAATTTGAAGCAGCAGTTTTATTGTCTGTTGATATGATGAGACGCGTTTTAATATTTTTGTCTGTTACTAGATTGCAAAAGATACATCGATTATCAATCTAGTCCTCTTCCTTGCGTCTTCTATGCAAACGATGGGATGCAATGACAAAATAGTCAATTGCGAGAAAGATAATTAGATGGTGGATTTGAGTATATATGATAGCGGTTAAATGTGTTGTTGAGAAGTCAGTTTCTAATGAGAGTCAGTTATGTATAGAATTTGGCTCCCATAGCTTTTACTTCGTTGTTGTGGCGGACAACTTTTTCGTTTCCATATACTTCCACGAGGAGCAGGTAGTTCTCCTAATGAATGTTTTGATTCAATTTTTCTAGAAAAATCAATTGTTGCTCCAAGTTAGCTTCCAAAAGTTTATTCAAACGCTACATTCAAGACCCATCTTTAGTTGCACATATACTATTATTCTGTTTAACAAAATTAGGAAACATCCTTCTAGGTTTGGCCCTCGCCTCCCCTCTACTGTGGAGGTGGTTCGGGCATTCCTGGGTTATAAAAATGATAAAAATAAAAATCGTTCCATAAGTTTGCTCGGTTGAAAATAACGATCATGCCACCATAGAACTCTTGCCCCTCTTTGGTTTCAGGTATATTATTTAGAATAACTTTAAAATAGAAATTATTATTCCTTTTGTTTATGTAAAAATTAAAATGAACTCGGAATAATAATTTTTATTCTAATTTACTTATTTCAAAATTGCTATTCCGTGGGAATAATAAAATAAAGTTATTATGCTAAGTTATTCTGATACATATATATATACACGGTATGTTTATTTTTGGACTAAACATTAATACATATATAATATGATATATACTTACTTTACATTAGATATATATATCTTGATAATTAAATTGATTATGATTAATCTATATATTTTCCAGTTACTTATTTTAGTTTTTACTTAAATCAAAATATTTTTCTGTATACATTTATTCACTTTTAAAAGAAAATCACTTTTAAATTAAATAATAGTATTATTAGAATACTAATACTACTTTTCACTTATTCCTATTTTTTTTATTCTACATAAAAAAAGAAAAGAAAAGAGACTCATTACAAAGCAAACTGTGTCTCTTGGGCTTCTTGTAAATCCAACTTCTGTAAACCCTGTTTTATTTTTAAATGACACCAATGTAACTCAAGGCTCACCGGAGAAGGCGAGCGTTGAGCTTATTTTTGTTCTTGTCTTTCTCCATCTCTAGATCTTTTACCGTGGTATCTTGTGCTACGTACCTTTAAGGATCATCGTTTGATTTAATGTGGGATAGTGAAATTACTTGTGTATCCTTTGTTCTTTACTCATCTATGTTGTACTATTCGGAATACGTCGATTCTTCTTTTTTCTCCATGCATGGTTATTGTCGATGCTTAAATTTAAGAAAATTGGCCTTATATATCACTTCGTTCACCGCCTTGATCGATTAATTAGCCGTGGCGCTGAACACCATGTTCAACCGGTGGGGCATCTCGGCACCATCAACCTGGAATTTCAGCGGTAATCCATGCACCGGTGCCGCCACAGACAGTCGTACCGACATATATAACCTGGATTACAACCCTTTAATCAAATGTAACTGCAGCAGCAACAACGGGACACTATGTCACATCACCAAATTGTAGGTTACGCATTTTGTTCCAGTGCTGCTTATTTCTTTGCTTGGAATTCTGTTTCGAGGTTTATTTGTTTGTTTTTAGTTTTTGTAACAATCATCTTGCAGAAAAGTGGGTAGCAAAGGCATCAGTGGTCCTGTTCCAGAGGAGCTGCAAAGACTACCATCGCTCACAGATTTGTGAGTTTCCCTGTGCTTCATTAAATTTGAGAGGAATCAGACTTTCTCTAGCCCTTTTTTTGCCAGGTTCTTGCAATTGGTTAGACCAACCTCTAGATTAGAAGAAATCACTTTAAAAGTTCTCTCAAACAGAAATAGAATTAGTGTTGCTGTATCAGTTTCTTGGAATCACTGTTGCTGTACTATTTTCCTTATCCGCTTGCATGTCGTGTTCTCTCAACCACCTGTGTGCTTTTAAGCCAACTTTCTACGATAGATTATGCAAATTTTAAGCCAACTTTCTACGATAGATTATGCAAATTCTAAATCCATTCCATTGTATTCAATCTTCGTTATCCGAAATTTGAAGCCTTGTAACATGTCCATCAAATGAGAATAGAATAAGCCTTTTTTAGAGAATGTGAGAGAGTGCATAGGATGATTCGTAAACACTGTATATAATGTTGATTAGTTTGTATTTTAAATTTAAAGCTTCTACCATTGAAATCTATTCTATCATGTTGTGATGCTTCATACTTCTGGTAGTAGAGTAGATGCACTCTTATTTCCTCTACCAAGTGCTATCAAAAGAAAAAATTTGTTTCTCCTAACTACCAAAACAAGTAGAGAGAAAATAGAAAGTTCCTTTTTCCATTTCTCCCCGTTTCTTTTTTTATACCAACAAACGCGTGCTAAATAGAATAAGCATGTTTGTGTAAACCAAAAAAAATTAATTTCTCTAGTTGCTTGGCCAGAGGCTATCATCGGAATGTGATAAATAGACCTCTAGATACAGAATTTAGATGTGAAAAGTTCACTTACATACACAAAGAATTGTCATCAAATCCATGGACCATGGTATGTACGTGACAAGCACTACTGATACCTCTTTGATGTCCCATAATTTTTTGGTTTTGGCAGGATACTTTATCGAAACAATTTGACTGGTTCCATACCGGGATTCATAGGAAATTTCTCAAATATGAAAATACTGTGAGTTCTGAGTTACTGCTGATTTCAAGCATCTTTTAAATTTGTTCTTCATTTGTTCATGTTGTTACTCTCTACTTGTGTAGGCATCTTAGTTTTAATCCCCTCTCTGGATCTATACCAACGGAGCTTGGAAATCTTAACAGTCTCTCCAAATTGTAAGATGTCAAATTATTATATTGACACCAATGTAGGTGTTCAAACGAAGTAAATGTAGGAGTGGGAAATTTGGAATTACACCATGATCTTGTAAATTTAATGGAGATGGTGCTAGTTAGTTACTGCCACTAATTTGGTTTCAGACCAAACGCTCACATTACAGTTACTGCAGGAGGTTGGACTCAACTAATTTGAGTGGTTCTCTCCCTCCAGAGTTGGGAAATTTGATCAGCTTAAGGCGTTTGTGAGTTATTGTTGTCATTCCTCTTGGGAAAAAATATATAATGTAGGAATGGGAAATTCGGAATTACACCATGATCTTGTGAATTTAATGGAGATGGTGCTAGTTAGTTACTGCCACTAATTTGGTTTCAGACCAAACACTCACATTACAGTTACTGCAGGAGGTTGGACTCAACTCATTTCAGTGGTTCTCTCCCTCCGGAGTTGGGAAATTTGACCCGCTTACGAATCTTGTGAGTTACTGTTGTCATGCTCTGGTGGAAAACAATTATATCTTTGAAGTGACAGTTTTGTATGCATGGATTTAATTTAATATATGTAGTTACTGTTGTCATCCTCTGGTGGAAAAAAATATGTATCTTTGAAGTGACAGTTTTGTATGCATGGATTTAATTTAATATATGTATTGTATCTGACAGGAACATCAACAATTGTGGAGTTAGTGGCATGATTCCACCAACCTTTGCAAAACTTCAGAATTTATGATTCTTGTAATCTTTCACAAGCTCTACATAAGCAAACGGAGATTAATTAACCAAATTAAAATTCTTTACACAAACCAAAAAATTGTGATAGTGTTAGATGTTTTTTGTTTTCTAGAATCCTATGAATGGCAGGAGCACCCATTCAGACCATGTGAAATCCTTTTGAAGTTCTTCTTTTGTGTTCTGTTTCTATTCTATCAAAAGGTTTAATTTGCTTGCTTTTGATAGGTTGCTTTCAGGAAACAACCTCACTGGAAGAATACCTGACTTCATTGGTAACTTCAGATGGCTCAAGAAATTGTAAGCCACTTGGAATTGAATAACTAGTGTGATTATTGAATCCTAGTATTGAGAAGGAAAATATAACAATATACTTCTAGTGGTAACTGAACAGAGTACCCATCCCATAATGGATACTCACGATTACCACCATAGAGGAAAGAATAAGTTACTCAAGTTACCAAGTGAACCCATAGCATGAAATTAATTTTGAAAATTCTCATGCAGGAGTCTCCAAGGTAATTCATTTCAAGGATCAATCCCTTTGAGTTTTGCTAAACTCACCAACCTAACTGATTTGTGAGTATACAATCCCTCCTCTCCTTGTTTCTCTTATACATTGAGGGAAGTAAGCCTAGAAGATTATAAACGAGCTTATTTCTTGTCTTTATTTTAATAGACCTTAACAACTACTATTGTATTGGCTCTATTATAGAAGTTGAAAATTTAGATTAATTTATTTGTTGAAATATAGATATTCAACTCAAAACCATTGGTTATGAGTAGAAGAATCTATCTATATATGACCACAAATCAAAACCTTACTTTTCCTAATATGGGACTATTTCAACATTTTCGTTCACTTGTAACTACTTTTAGGTCCAACAAGTGTCTTTTTATAATATGGGTTGATGTGTATTGATTTGGACTTGTTTGAATCTCTTTTGGTTCTGATAATATGTTGAAATATGGATATTCAACTTAAAATCAATTGACTATGAGTAAAGAAGTCTATCTTTATTTAACTACAAGTCAAGTTTTCACTTTTTCCAATGTAGGACTAATACAATACTATTTAATCTTGAAGTCTTTAAAAAAAAACTACTGTTGTGGTAAGAAAAGACCAAATACTCTAATACAACCTGTCAGTTGTTTCACATCTGTCATCATCCATTGGGTTCTTTCAGGAGAATTGGTGAATTGTCAAGTGGAGGTTCAACCTTGGAATTCATCCGAAAAATAAAATCTTTGAGAACATTGTAAGACGAAAGCACTCAAATTATGCATGTCATGTTAATTGCCTTGACAATAGTTGGTTACTCTACATACATGTATAATTTTGTGCAGGATACTTAGGAATTGCAATATTTCTGGTACTATTCCAGACATGGGACAATACACAAACTTGGAGCATTTGTGAGTAATTCTTGTAAATACAATTCCACGTCCTATATCAGGGATATGTGGTTTGGGATTAATTCTTCCACTTTTGCCAGGGATTTGAGTTTCAACAATTTGAGTGGTCGACTTCATCAATCTGATATTTTCACTTTAGCAAATCTCACTTACTTGTACGAAGCAATCCTAATTTTTCAAGTAAACCTATCGCAAATCTTTATTTACCTTTTTTTTTTATCATATGATCTTTAATTACTTCATCTTCACAGGTTCTTGGGCAATAATAGCTTGTCTGGACACTTACCTAACCAAGTGACACAAAAACTTGCCAGAATGTATGGCTCTTTTAAGTCATTTCTGTAAAAAGACTTGCCTTGATTTTTTAATCTTATGTTGTACTCTTAATCTTTGGATAATTTGTCATGTCTGCATTGGCAGGCATCCTAATTATCTTGTTTTTTTTCCTTGCAGTGATTTGTCTTACAATCAACTTTCAGGAAATTTTCCTACTTGGGTCAGTGAAAAGAAATGGAGAAACAACATGTATGTTTAAAAATAATTTGTTTGTTTATTTTCCATTGAATAATTCCTTTGCTAAAATACAAATATGCATCTTATGCTTGTAAATTCATATGCATATTAGCTTCATTTCTATAGAATCAATTATTGAACTCCACATTCATTAATTATGAGAATATATCAAAATGACGAAAGATTTTAAGAAATTTTCTTTTATATGACAGTCACTGACCTTTCAAGCTTGAAAATGAGTTCTGTTCTGCTCTTTGTACAGGAACTTGGTGGCAAACAACTTTGTCATTGATAACACCATTCATAGGTGTGCACTGCAAAAAAAAGCCTAATATCTACATATTACACTGCAAAATTTCATGTTTCTCATGTGTAACCATGTTCTTGTCCTCAGCACTATTCCTCTAGGTTTGGATTGTCTACAGAACAATTTTCCTTGCAACCATGATTCTCCCTCATGTAATTCATCTTCTTATCTCTTCCTTTGTCAACAATATAGCCCACAAATTCATGGGGGCATATGCCGGTATACTTGATAGTCTTCGTACCTTCACACTTATGATTTGTTTGTACATGCCATACAGCATCTTCTTTTGCGATAAATTGTGGTGGAACTAAGAATGTAACATCTTCTACTGGAATAGTCTATGAAAAGGATTCTGAAACTACAGCACCATACTTTGTTAGTGAGACAAAAAGGTGGGCAGTAAGTGGGCTTGGCATGAATTCATCAAGTGGCACATATCAAGTGGAGTCAAATTCATCTCAAGTCAGTAACACTTATGACATAGAGTTGTTTCAGTCTGCAAGAACATCTTCGTCGTCATTGAGATATTCTGGTCTCGGACTCGAGAATGGAAACTATAATGTAAAATTACTATTTGCTGAGACAGCGTCTGAAAATGGTCTTAGCTGGAAGAGTCTTCGGAGGCGTATTTTTGATATATACATTCAGGTATGAGTACTTAATTAGGAAGGAGTCTTCTCTTGTTTCTTAAGGAGTTTCTCAAATGATCAATTCTCTATCTGTGAATATGCTTTCCAATTATGATAGAGATAACATGTAGTTCCGAAGCAGTGAAGACTTTCATACACCATAGAACTTTTATGGTTCAGGGAAATCTCATGGCTAAAGACTTCGATATAAGAGGGGAAGCCGGTGATGTCTCCTTTAGAGCAATTGAGAGGAATTACAGTGCTAATGTAACCGACAACTTTCTTGAAATCCATCTCTTTTGGGCTGGGAAGGGTACTGTAGGAGAACCATCCATTTCAGCGATCAGCGTAACTCCAAGTATGCCTCAATCTCCACTCTGAATTTAGTCAGCATGTGCATGTAATGATTATAAAACCTGTTTTCCAGATTTCATACCCATTGTTGACAAGCAAAAACCATCTAAAAAGACCTTAGCCTTGATTGTGGGGCTTGTGATCGGCATTGTAGCATTGTGTGGTATATTGATCTCTGGGACTTTCATATGGAGGAAAATTAAGCCAACGCCTAGAATGAACAATGATCAAGGTAAGAATGCAATTATGCATTGAATCAGTATCAAAATTATGTTAAATTCATTTTTTGACCTCTTGCTCTTAATGTTATCTTCCAGAATTGCTTGGGTTTGGTGAGAAACCAGATATTTTCAGCTATTCAGAGCTGAGAAACGCAACAGAAAACTTCAATCCTGATAACAAACTGGGAGAAGGAGGGTTTGGTGTTGTCTTCAAGGTGTCATGCTCTTTCTAAAACAAAAACAGTCTTGCAAAAATTGAAGTTTAACATTACAGACAGTATATTCTCCTCAATTATTGGAACTATATCATTGATTATGTATAGAAGCCACTTCTGTTATTACATTGGTCGTGTTTGCTACTTATTTGAGACAACTGACCTAATAATTCCATAATCACTGCTAGCTATGGTCTATTGTCATATGTAACATTTTCTGATTTCAATCTTCAGGGTAAACTTTCTAATGGAAGTATCGTTGCTGTGAAACAACTTTCTGTAACGTCACACCAAGCAAAGCAACAGTTTTTAACAGAGGTTGCTACTATTTCTGCGGTTCGACATCGAAATCTGGTGAGGCTGCTTGGGTGTTGCTTTGAGGGAGATAGGCACCTCGTTGTGTATGAGTACCTGGAAAACAAGAGCCTCGATCATGCATTATTTGGTAAGCATGCAACACTATATGAGCTAAAGCATGCATCTTACCGTGTCTACTCATTGTTATAAATAAGAGGTATTTTATTTTTATGAAATTTTTATGAAATCTGGTGTTTCAGGTAAGGAAGGCTTGCACCTTGATTGGCCCTCTCGCTTTGCGATATGCCTAGGAACGGCAAAAGCATTGGCATATCTCCATGAGGAATCAAATGTAAGGATTGTCCATAGGGATGTAAAGGCCAGTAACATCCTCCTCGATAGTGATCTCAACCCAAAAATTTCAGATTTTGGTCTAGCCAAACTTTATGATGACAAGAAAACACATATTAGCACAAGAGTTGCAGGAACAATGTAAGAGTTTTTGATATTAGCTTCTAAATCAGTCATTGTTGGAATAGTCCTACATTGAAAAAGTAAGGACTAAGACTTGTGGTTATATATAGATGGACTTCTCTACTTATTGTCAATTGATTTTAAATTGGATGTTCATATTTCTAGTAATCATGCTTCTTAAAATTCAAAGACTTGTATTTTGAATTATTATTGAACTAAATTTTATTAACTCGAACTCCTATTACTTTTGAAGCGGCTATCTTGCACCAGAGTATGCCCTACGAGGGCATCTAACAGAAAAGGCAGATGTGTTTGGATTCGGTGTTGTGGCTTTAGAGATTCTCACTGGAAGGCCAAACACTGACTCAAGCTTGGATCCGGATAAAATCTATCTTCTTGAATGGGTAGGTTGATCATTTTTATTCCTAGCAAGGTTGTGAATGACATATGTTTTATTGTAGACGAATCCTACATCTCCAAGTACATTAAATACGTGTCTCTTATTCCTTGTCTCAGGCATGGCATTTGTATGAGAAAGATGTGCAGCTAGAGATGATGGATCCGAAACTGTCCTCGTACAACAATTTGGAAGCCATTCGTATAATTCGTGTGGCCCTTCTTTGCACCCAAACATCACCCAGGTTTCGTCCATCAATGTCGCGTGTAGTAAGCATGTTGACTGGGGACATTGAAGTGAATGAAGTCAATGCGAAGCCTAGTTACCTGACAGAATGGCAATTTAGAGAAGAGAGCAACAACCTCTCGAGCTTCTCATCTGAGTAGACGCAAGAGACAGTGCTAAAAACTTGCTTTTTAGATTGTGATAAGATGTTGATGGAGAAGTGGCTCACCCCTCAATTTATCTCAAGCCTTTTCACGAGGATGCATATCAAATAGTTCCTTGTTGAAGATCATTTTTTCATTTTGTAGTTTGGTGTATGTCAAAGTTGTCTTGTACTCCTTTAAGTGGCGTTTTGGTTTTGTTTTTAGAAATTGAATTATCACAGATTCTACGTTGAAGAGATCAACTTTTCTAATTTTTTGCTTCAACGTAAAACAATGATTTTGTTTTACTTTCATGGACAAAAATACATGAACAAGACATGATAATCTTGGTTAGGATTAGGCCTAGCAACGTGTCTGTGACTATGCCGGTGAGGGAGGATCGATAGGGCTACAACGAGAGCGGTAAGTCCGAGGAAAGAGATGTTTGACTCGAAAACATCGGGGAAAAAAAGAAAAAGAATGGATAAAGGGAGTTTCTACCTAGTCTATTTAATGGAAAGACGAGGAAAATCGAAAAAATACAATGCGATGCAAAACAAATGAATAAAATAAATAAAAGAAATGACTAATGCCAATGGATAACACATAGGTCATTACGGGCAGAGCAACAGATAATGACTCCTATTACGTACGGGGAAGGTGTTAGATACCCTCGTATGCCCGACGAATCGGTCTTTCTGCATTTTTCCGCTCATGTGTGTGACAAATGCGAATGTATGCTTGTTTGTGTCGATGCGTGCTTTATGTTATGCGAAAACAAACAAAATGCAAGGAGTAGAAAGCCATGCAATCTAATGTTCAGTCACGCTGTACGAATTCTAGACCGACGATTCACAAAAGCTAGACACAATAAACATCCTTGCCTTAAAGATGAATGCAAGAAATCAAAAGACCACAATGGGAAACAATGTATGCTACGTTCAGGATATTTTATGTTAGCATGAATGCTATTTACTGTATGTCCTTGGGTAATATGCAATATGCAATGCATGGAAGTCGATTCGGGACATGATGTTGACGATTATGCCGATTACTGTACGCCCTTGGGCAATATGCAATATGCAATGCATGAAAACCGATTCGAGATATGATGTTAGCACGAATGTTATTACTGTACGCCCTTGGACGATGTGCAAGATGTTGGATACAATAGCTTCTCTAGAGGGGGGTGAATAGAGATTTTCCGGTTTTAATTAACTCTTTGTGATTTATTATGCAATCTGAAAGTACTTAGATTTAGCATACAAACATTCAATCACAAAGACACCAAGAATTATAGTGGTTCAGC
>JAMKQA010037278.1:0-10553 GCA_024699735.1 Posidonia australis | reverse complement strand
TGAAGAATGGTTGTGTTTTTTGGATCACATGCTTAGATGTGTTTTCTGGATGTTACATGATTCAGGTTCTAAAATATATCAAATTATCATGTATCTTTTGTATCACATCTTTTTATTTATGAAATCATCTTCTTTTAGCATTGTTATTATTTAACATGTTTAACGTGCTATTGTTTAATCTTGCTATTGTTTATTTACAATGTTTTTGGTTTAAATGAAAAGTTAATTTTTTCAAAAAAAATGAAAAAAGATTGTTGGACCCGTTAGACCCGGACCCAGACCCAGACCCATTATCTTCATGTGTCTGGGTCTGGGTCTGGGTTTTGATTTTCAGACCCAGACCCGGACCCAGACCCATGAAATATGATGGGTCTGGGTCTGGGTATAGGTAGACCCGACCCAGACCCGACCCGTTGCCACCCCTAGCTCCAACGTTGGGTAGCCTCCACGTGGCCTGAGGAGCTCATCGATTGCAATTCTTTGACAATTTGTGTTGCTAAAGAGATGAACTTGAACTTGAACTTGAATTTTGTTAGATTCATCTTTTCTTCCTCTACATGTATTGATTCAAGATTTGTTCTTCTGGTTTCCTCTAATTTGGGTCATGGGGTGGTCTAGTCGTGCTTGATCGAAGGAGTGAATGATTGTGTTTAGAGCTCCAATGAGTGTGGATTGCAGATGAGGTTGTTCGATTCTCTAAGTTTTGTGGGTTTGTGTGTATTCATCTTCAAGATACACACTTTATAGAGATTTTAGATGATATCTTGCTTCATGACTTTAGATGCATGTTGATTCATGATTCGAGGGTGCATTGTAGTAGCTATTGATGAATTTTATACTATTATTATAAATTATTTGATGCATGTAAGCTTGCTACAAATTAGTATTTTATATCTTGAATTTTATAAATCAAATTTCAGTGATTTTAGATGCTCATATCTTGAATAGATAATTTCAATATCTCAAATTTGATATATCATGTAGAGTTTTCTAGATGGTTTGTCGACATGTGTGGGCAAATCTTTAGTGCAGATTTCTTTACTGCCCTAATTTTTTTGAAAGCTTAAATGAGTATTATGCTTCTACTCTTTCTATTGTTACTTGCTAGGGGATTGAGTGGAACCCTAGGTATGTTTTTGGTCTGTGTTGGGTACTCTATGTAATGTCAGAGTTATCGGAGAGGTTCTGTACATTTTGCATGTGCATATGGACTGCACGTTTTCTACCCGAAATAGCAAGAAACTATGGCCTATTCTATTGATGATTGGTCAGATATTTGAGGAATTGTAAATGTTTTTAAAGTTATTTGGAAAATGATAAAAAGAGTTTCAAAAGGGCTTTTTGCTAAATTATTTTGGGAACCAATAAGTCAAAGGATTGTGTTGGTAGACTAAGGGGTATGATGATACTCTTGGGCGGTTGAGCATAAAGCTTAGGTTAAGGTTTAAGAACCAAAGGCCGTAGGGATTGTGTCAACAAATTTAGAAGGTATGATACCTTTAAGTAGTCAATTACGAGATTGAAGGATGAGATTCAAGTGTTACTTGCCGACAGGGTCAGGAGGTATGAGACTCCAGTTGGCCTGAGTACTAAGACTCAGGACGCCAAAAGGGTGGACTCTGCATAGTTGGTTAGAGCATGATATGCATGTACCTCTCTTTCTGTGACAACCTATAGTAAACAGTGTTGAGGAATCTTCAAAGGTAGGACCCGGGATAAGGGAGCTTCTCGTAGGGTGGCTCATCTATGACAGTGCAGTGCACTTCGGCAATTGTTTGTAGGTCAGTGTTGGTTGCTTAGTGTTGAGTAACACAACAAGTTTTAGTGTGGTTGAGTTGAATTTTTCAGTAGATTGATATGACCTTTTGATGTATGTCTTATAGATTGAGTGCATCATGTTCTCTATTATTTTTTATTTTTTATGGCATTGAGATTTGGAAGAGGATTGTTTAGAGTTTTCTACATGCTCTCGTGTTGGTTTAGTTTTTATGTGCTTTTGGTTCTATGACCACGTTAGTGACTTACTTCTTGCGAGGTGTGAGAGGGTTAAATGCACGAACCGATAAGGCCACAGCAAAATGGTGAATCCGAGGAATGACACTCGACTTGAAAACACCGAATGCAAAACCAAATAATGAGGATAAGGAAATGGAGTCACTACTTAGTTTATTCAAAATCAAAAGATGAGGAAAACCGAAAACAAAGAGAAAAAATGCGATAAAAGTGATGTAAGCATACAAATGCGATAATCCATGCCAAATGGATGCGACATATAGGTCATTGCATGTCAAAAAAAGAGTAATGACTCCTGTTATGCATGGGAAAGGTGTTAAGCACCTCCATTTGCCAGATGGATCGATCTTTCTTTGTTAAGTCCACTCGCATATGTGGTTAATAAAGGTATTTAAATGCCAAATGCTATATACGCTTAGGCAATATGCTTGATGCCATGCCATGATGCGTAAAACATGGAGATATGTCAAATCAGAAAGCGAGAAACCCAAAGAGAATCAGTATATTAAGTAAACAAGTGCTATGTAACACTATCTAACTTCTGAATCTGGGTGTGTGCATTGGTGATTCGTGTTGGATGATCGCGCTTTGAGATTACATTGGATGCTCACACTAGATCGATCCACTAAGGAGTCGTGCCCTAGTTTTTACAATTTTAGACAACAACTTCATCGCTCAGATTAAGGCAAGAAAACACTAAATTCATTCAAGCAATCATCGGCAAAGATACAATGAACATCATAGAACATGCTGGATCAATAAAAACGCAATGACAAATAATGCATGATTCCCTCCACCTCCACCTACATGTTGTCGTTGTTCATTGGGTTCATCGACCATGGTGAAGATTGGGGACCTTTGAAACGTAGCGATAATACAAGGCAGGAATAGGGGGAGCGAGGAGATGTAAAATGGATGCAATGCCTGATAAAAAATAAAGAAACTATGCATCATTCCACTCTGCTTAGTGTCGTTGTGCCCACTTGCCATTGAAGGGGCGGTCAGCCAAAGAAGACAGCCTACGAGTCTGAGACAGCATCATGGGGAGTTGGGAATGAGGGGAGGAATGTAAGGACGAGTCCCATTTGAGCTCAACAACCATTGGCCTCGTTTGAATCCATGAACTCGTCACAGAGGCATTCATAGTGGTAGAGAAAAAATCCTGCAAAATACAATGCAAAGCAATCCAAATAGGCAAGGGAAAGAGACCACATGTCCACTACATTATTTTGAGGGTAACAAGGCTTACCTACAAGTGGTGAATGTGCTCTCATGCGGCAGAGCACGCAGTGGTCTCCTCTGGAATTCGAGTGGTAGTGGTCAACATTTGGGGTGGTGGACAACGATTGGGCAATGCTCAATCATTGGGTGCCTCTCAACCTCACTCAAGGATGATGGAGGATGGAGGGTGGTGAAGGCTTGGCCAAAGGGCTCTCTCTCTCTCTCTCTATCTCTATGTGTGTGTGTGTGTATGTATATGTGTATGTGTAATGTAGGTGGCTTGATGTAGTGGCTGCTAGTTGCAAGGAGGCCAATGCAGGGGCTATGAGGGTGAGGGACGCTGAGAGAGGTGCTGAGAGAGCTGAGTGATCAAGAGAGATGTTGAGAGAGAAAGATAGCTCTCACATAGGAGAGCAAGGTCGTTATATAGGAAATGGTGATGAATGGGAGCGACTGACGGATAACAACTTTGAAAAGGATGGCTTGGATTGGTTTTAGGAGATAAAATGAGAATTTTGGTATTGGGATATGGTTGTGATAGTCCCATAATGCCATGATGCATGCTTAGATCTATGTAAGCCAATGAAGTTGAAGGATTAGGTGATCCATCGTGTGGAAGGCCTACTGAATCCTTCTATCTGAATTAATCTTACACAGGGCACTTTGCTAGCATTTCGCGTTAGGTATTTGTGCAGATTCGTTACGTTGATTGGTGCCGCTAGTCAAGTACGCCTGTGGGTTGCGCTATTGAATCACACTTGACCTATTGCTGGGCCTGCTTTCTAGGGGGTTTGTGCCTTCATAATCTATAGGAAACCAAGGGAAAGGAAAGTAATTTCCCTTTGACCACATTTTAAAGTGGTGTTTGTGCTTTCTTAAAGAAAAGGAAATGGTTTCCTTTGGTTTCCAAAGTATAAAAGGCAAGGAGATTTTTTTTCCTAGCCCATACACTCGAATCCTAAAGGAAACATTCCTACTGCTTTGTCCTCCTCCTTCTCCTTTAATTATCTTTGCATCCTTCTTCCTTCTCCTTAGTTTCTGCTTCGTCCTCTGCATCCTTCTTTCTTCTTTCACGAATGCCAACAGCAAGGCAGTGCGGCTTCATTAAGTGATGAGTATTCTCCTTCTTCCTTGTGCTTTCGATCTGCAAGAAGTTTTTTTTTTCGTTTGTAAGCGTTTCGTTGATTATGTAGTTTCATTATTTCTATTACTATTGTAAAATTTAATACATTTATGTTCATTTGGACAAATTAAAATTATTTTTCCTCTATTTCTATTGACATGCACAAACATACAACTTTTATTTTCTATTTGTTTTTGATGATAGACACAAACACCCGAAATTTGGTCAAACAGAAAATAAATTCCATTGGTTTCTGTTTCCTTTGGTTTCCCTTTAACCTTGGTTTTTCATTTCCTTTCGTTTCTAAGGCACAAACAGGCCCTAGATCTTGGGTATGATCCTTGAATATTTGGGTCATGCAAGGGCTCTAGGTTTAGTGGTATGGTGAAGGCTTAGGATTTGGGTGAACTTGGGATGTTTGGCTAGTCTTAGGGGAAGTAGTTGAGTCTACCATGACCAAAGTGTGTCCTTCTGAAGGAGTCTGCCAATGAACGATTGCAAAACCGGGATGTCTACAAATGCCCTTCCCTGAGCGAGGTCGAGGGTAACAAAACCGATGCTTAGAGTTGACAAGACACCTCGCCTAATTCTAGAGGAGAGCAAAGGTTATTGTTGGTGATGAATCACTTATCCAACAGATACACTGAAAGTCCTAACTCACTATCGAGATGCAAATGCGGGTGCAGAAAATGTTTCTGAGATGCAAATGCTAATGCGATACTCATGCAAATGTGTTGAGATCCGTTGGGATATGTGTAGCTTTGTGCAATGTTGATACGAGTGGATGATGTGGTATTAAATGGCTTATGCTTATTGATGAGTTATGCGTTGACATGATTGTAATGCGATGCAATGATGCCAAATGCTGATGCAGATGTTGATGTAGATGCTGAATACTAATGATGATGCGATGCGATGCAATGTCGAGTGCCAAGCTGATGGCTAGTCATCCCAAAGAGAAGGGCTTGACAACCTATCAAATTTGCGTAAGGAAGGGCATTAAGCAAGAATGACGCAACTGCCAAACATCAAAAGAGGACATGATAAGTTATAAGACTTATCAATTAGATAGTTGGACTTATCAGTCTAAGGAAAATAGGGGCATGGCAAGTCAAAAGGGCCTGCTAGCTAGGATGCCAGACAATTTCACTGATGTTGTTTGAGTAGTTAGGGTTACCAGTCCGAAAGGAAAAGGTGGCCATGACAAGTCATGAAACTTGCCAAGTAAAAAACAAGGACAATGAATGGATTTCATGTAGGTAGTTAGGGTTACCAACACGAGGAGAGGGCATGACAAATCGCTAAGTTTGACAAGCAGGGAAGAGAGGGCCTCATCCGCTTGAAGCGAGGTCGCAAAGATGGGAAGCAAACTTGACTTCGTCCTCCTGGAGTGAAGATCCAAAAAAAAGACTTCGTCTGCACAAAACGAAGTGGCAAAGACAGCAAACTAGACTCTGTCTATCAAGAGCAGATATCCAGAAGCTAATAGGGACTTTGTCTACATGAAGCAAAGTCGCAAAGAAGGCAAACTGAACTATGTTTGCCCAAAGTATAAATCGAAAAGTAGGCAGGAACTTCATCTGTATGGAACAACGTCACAAAGAAGGAAAATTGGACTCCGTCTGCCCAGAGCAAAGATCTAGAAGCAAGCAGGGACTTCATTCGTGTGAAGCAAAGTCGCAAAGAAGGCAAATTAGACTTTGTCCACCAAAACAGAGATCTAGAAGCACGTAGGGACTTCATCCCTATGGAGTGAACTGGCAAAAAAGGTAAACTAGACTCTATCCACCCGAAACGGAGATCTAGAAGCAAGTAGAGACTTCGTTCGCATAGAGCGAATTCGTAGAGAAGGCAAACTAGACGTCGTCTGCCCGAAGTAGAGATCTAAAGGCAAGTAGGAACAACGTCTACACGAAGCAAAGTATCAAAGAAGGCAAACTAGACTCTGTCCATCGGAACAAAGATCCAGAAGAGAGCTAGGACTTTGTCCACATGAAGTGAAGTTGCAAAGAAGGAAAACTAAACTCCTTTTGCCTGGAGCGAAGATCCAGAAGCAAGTAGGGACTTTGTTCGCATGAAGCAAAGTTGCAAAGAAGGCAAACTAGACTCCGTCCACCTAGAGTAGAAATCTAGAAGCAAGCAGGTACTTCATCTGTACAAAGTGAAGTCACAAAGAAAACTGGACTCTGTCCATCCAAAGTGGAGATCCAAAAGTGAGCAAGGACTTCATCCGCAAGAAGCGATGTCGCAAAGAAGGCAAACTAACTCTGTCTGCCCAGAGCAAAGATCCAAAAGTACACAGGGACTTCGTTCGCATAGTACAAAGTCACAGAGAAGGCAAACTAGACTCCATTTGCTCAAAGCAGAGATTCAGAAGCAAGTAGGGACTTTAGCTGCACAAAACAAAGTCGCAAAGAAGGCAAATTGGACTCTGTTCGCTCAAAGCAAAGATCTAGAAGCAAGTAAGGACTTCGTCGGCATGAAGTGAAGTCACAAAGAAGGTAAACTGAATTCTATCTGCCCAGAGTGAAGATCTAGAAGCAAGACTTTCTCTACACAAAGCAAAGTCGCAAGGAGACAAGCTAACTGGACTCCGTCCGCCCAGAGCAAAGATACATAAGTAAGTAGGGACTTCGTCTACATGGAGTGAAGTTGCAAAGAAGACAAACTAGACTCTGTCTGCTCAGAACGAGGATCCAAAAGCAAGTAGGGACTTCATCCGCACGGAGCGAAGTCGCAGAAAAGTCAAACTAGACTACATTCGCATGGAGCGGAGATCTAGAAGTACATAAAGACTTCATCCACACATAGCAAAGTCGCAAAGAAGGCAAACTAGATTCCATCCACCCAAAGCGAAGGTCTAGAAGCAAGAAGAGACTTTGTCTGCACAGAGTGAAGTTACAAAGAAGGCAAACTGAACTCCATTCGCTTGGAGCAAAGATCCAAAAGCAAGCAAAGACTTCATCCACATGGAAAGAAGTTACGAATAAGGCAAACTAGACTCCGTCTGCCTAGAGCGGATATATAGAAGCAAGCAGGGATTTTGTCCACATGGAACAATGTCGCAAAGAAGGCAAACTGAACTCCGTCCACCCATAGCGGAGGTATAGAAGCAAGCAAGGACTTTGTTTGCATAAAGCGAAGTCACAAAGAAGGCAAACTAAACTCCATCTGCCTAGAGTGGAGATCCAGAAGCAAGCAATGACTTCGTCCATTCGGAGCGAAGTCACGAAGAAGGAAAACTAGACTCCATCGGTCTAGAGCAAAGATCCATAACTGTGACCGTGCCCGACCTGGAGGGAGGGGTGGGGAGGAGACCACAGCCATGCCATGACGACGAAGGCGCAAGGATAGGATAAAAGAAAAAAAGAAAAAGGGAAGGAGTCGCCACCTAGTCTTTAAAGGGAAAGACGAGGAAAACCGCAAAAGGATGAATGCATGGGATGCATATGGAAAGGCTGGATGTCTGCTAACCAGAGGATGGGTAAGGATTCCTATTACGCACGAGGAAGGTATTAGGCACCCTCGTACGCTTGAGAAACTCAGTCTTTCTAGTCTAAATGCTTGCTAAGGGTTTGATGAATGTTTGCTAAACCTAAATTATGCTCCAATCATGCTAATATGAATGCCATGGCAAGACTAAATGCAAAGATCGAGATGCATGCTCATGAATTAGGTTATAGGGGCAATTTGGTCATTTCCCCTAGCCAGAGATGACAAGTGCTTGCATGGGAGCGATGCATGGCCTAAGATATGTCAAAAGGTATGCTAAATGTCTGGATACTGTCATCTGGAAGAAACCGGAGAAGAAAAATCACCAAAAGGATGTAAATGCAATAAATGATAAACATAGGGACTAAAACGCAAAATTCGCGAAAAAAGTGAGAAACTGCATGAAAAACAGGTTCATGATCCTTATTCTGACATGCAAATGACGAGTCCAGTGTTAATGTGGCACAAGGGTGCAAAACTTGCACTCGGATAATTTCCTGAAAAGTCAGGGACTAAAGTGCAAAATTTACATGAGTGCAAATAGGGCCAAAATGTGGGGCAAAAGATCAAATCTCAGTGAAAACATGATTTTCAAGTGAATTCTGTGATTAAATGCAAAACTAGGGTGAAAAATAACCCAAAATATGATGGAAAACATTTAAAAACCCTAAATGAGGAATTTAGAAATAATCTAAGGGTCAAAATGTAAATTTTCTTGTTAAAAAATGCTTTAATGTGAACTCAGGGGCCTTTCTGCAAAATTCCAGGATCTGATTGTGATAAAATATGAGTTTTTAGGCTAATGAGTGCAATTATGATTAATCCTAGGGTTTAAAATGCAAAATGCACAGTTAAAACTCATTTTTAAAAGGTCTGGGGGTTAAATGTAAATTTTCAGGACCAAACTGTGAAGAAAACTCAGTTTTTATTATGCACAGTGTGATTTTTGAAGAATTTAGGGTTCATATTGCAATTTTCCTAGAGAAAAAATGTTTCAGAAAACATCAGGGACCAAAACGTAAAATTTCAGGACTTAAATGTGACAAAAACATTATTTTATTGACATTTATGCAATTTTGAAAACAGTCAGGGGGCATAGTGCAATTTTCACAAATAAAATAAAGAATAAAAACTATTTTAAAATGCTAAGGACTAAAGTGCAATTTTGTGGACCCATATGCAATAAAAAAGGACCTAAATGTAATATGTAAATAACTTATAACCTTAAAATAAAAAATAAAAAAAAAACAAATATGTGTCACCGCTGGCGATTCGAAGATCGCCGGCGGCAACGGGCTGAGAGGCTCATCCGAGCATCTCCAGGAACCTGATCGAGGATCAGGAAGAGGGGGAAGCTTGAGGAGGAGGAGTGGGGAAGATCCAACGGTATGGATCAAGCCCTCGACGGCTGGAAGGCGCCGTTGACCTCCCCTCACCAGCATCTTCTCCGGCGACGGTGAGGCACGCCGACGGTGAGGCTCGCTTGGGCGCGCCTAGAGGTGGTGGCTTGACGCGACGGCGATCTTGGAGGCTCCTGAGGTCATCGAGGAGCGTCCCTGAGGTGCGGAGAAGCGTCGCGCATGAGGGAGTCACCCTCCCCATTCCTGTGTCGATGGGCGATGACGGCGTTGGGTCGCGCGGAGGCGGAGGCGACGCTCTGAGGGCTGCGGCAACGGCGCGACGGTGCGGAGATGTTCGTGATGATACGGAGATGCTTCCAGAGGAGATGGATTGGTGCTGGAGTGGCGGTAGCACTCGGGCGTCTCCACGGCAATGAGTCGCTGGCGACAGCAGCGGCGACGACGTGGGGGCGCGGGCAGTCTTCGGGTGTCCAGAAGACTTTCTCCAGAGTAGGGGCACTCCGTGAGAAGAAGAGACGAGAAGGAGAAGTGGCCTGGAAGGCCTCTCCTCGAGCCAGAGGCCAGGGGCCTCACCGGTGGTGGTGAACCCACGACCGGAGATCGGGTCGACAGCTCCGGAGGCGTTGCTCCGCCGTGGCGCAACCTAGGGGACCTCAAGGATCTAAGGGAGCCTGCCTAGGAACGAAATAGAGGGGAGAGGGAGGTTACCTGATGAGCTGAGTGTCCTCCCCAGCGAGATGAGTCCACGGCGATGAGCTCCGGCGATGCTCTGGCTGGGGCTCCGGGATGCCAAGGATGGTGGGGATCTGGTCGTTGCTGGCTGGGATCTCAGGTGCGAGCAGGGGGCTGCGCTGGATGGGAGGCTCGTAGGTTCGGAGGTTTTTAGGTCAGAGGTCCATCCTCCTTTTTTCTGTTGGCGGTGGGTGGGGTTTTTGAGCTCCGGCAGCTTCTCTCCACGCCGTCCATCCCCTCGCAAGGGATCCCCACCGTAGGATCAAGAGCGCCCACCGAAGAGGAAGGCCCGGAGATTGCGAAGATGGAGGGTTGCGTGCCTGGAGATCGCGGGATTTGTCAAAGAGCTCGCTGGAGATTACGGAGGCCGTCGGAGAAGATCGTCGGAATTATTTTTGCATGTTTATAAAGTTTGCTGGTTTAAGAATGCATTGGGCTTATTGGGCTAATTTTAGGCCTACTAATTGGGTTTTTTATTTGGATTTTTGTTTTGATTTTATTTTTTGGAATTTGTTGGACTTTTTAGGGTTTTAATTTTAAGATTTTAATGGGATTTCATGGGTTTAATTTAATTTCTTAATTTTGTGATTTAAGGTTTAATTGGTTTATAT
>JAMKQA010037277.1:0-11269 GCA_024699735.1 Posidonia australis | reverse complement strand
GCTATGCAATTGTTTGTTAGGGTGGCATGAATGGCACACATGCACATGAATGCTACTAACATGCTCTCTCTCACCATGCATGTCCCACATGGAGCGGACCATATGGGACGCACTCATGGGTTTGGGTTTTGACTCTGGTCAGAAAAGTAGATTCCCGTTCTAAATCTTGGCCAAAAGGACCTAAATGCAACAAATCAAAAGTTACAGAAATTAAATCAAAGAAAACTATTTTTATGTTTTTTTTTTAAAAGAAAAAGAAACGGCGACCGCCGGCGACGACCGCCGGAGGGACTCATAAATGCTATCCCATGGCCTGATCTAGGATCAGACCCCACGGGAAGCAAAAAGAGAAGGAAGGGGAGAGATCCAACGGTTTGGATCGAAGGAGCGACGTTCGGAGGAGGCTGCCCGCCTTCTTTGCCGTCGCGACACTCCGGTGACAACCCGAGAGAAGAAAGGGGCTACTGGAGGGCTACGACGTGTGATCCAAAGGTCCAGGAGGCTTTGGCATGTTGAGAGGAGGATCCCCTTCCATCAAGGGGCCAAAGAGGAGGAAGAGCGCGCAATGTGGATTGCACCTGTTGTCGCCGTCGTCTTCTCCAATGAGCGTGGTTGCGGGAGTGATCCATGGCTTGCGGCTTGACTATGAAGGCTCCGGTGTGCTTCGGGCTCGCCGTGGAGGCTTTCTGGATGCTCGGAGTGGCACGACGGGGCTGGAGGCACACGTCTCTTCTCTAATCCCTGTCGTTTTCTCCGACAACGGCGAACTGGCGCGACTCTGGCGATCTTCATGTTGGAGTCTTCTGCAGCGGCTGGAGTGGGGAATTGAGGAGTGGAGAAGCAAGAGGGAGGCCAGATGAGGAAAACCTAATGCTCTGGGACCAGGGACGTGCCCCAGACCAACACCCCCACTTAGGTCGTCGGAAAACAACACCGACGAGGCCTGGGGGCAAATTCCGACTAGAGGAGGCCTTTGCTCCTGTTGGAATCGATCAAGGAAGACAGAGGGAATCCTAGGAAGCTAGAATTCAAATGAAATGAGGCTAGTGGAGGGCGTACCTGGTCTGGCAACGTGCTCTGCCTTCATAGCTCGTCGGAAGTGGCTGAAGGCTTTGGTTCCTCGCCTCTGCGAACCTCCTCTCTCTCGCTCTTCTCTCCTTTTTCTCTCTTGTTTTCCCTCTATTTTTCTCTCTCGTTCTTCTCTTTACACCGCTGCTCCTTTTATAGGTGAAGCTCCGGCGACAACCTGTAGCAACCCAACAACACGTAACAGAATCCTATCAACCTCCTAACAAACTAAGGCTCATAACAATCATGCTGTCCCCCGTGCACTCCATCCTGCCTGCCCGCGCGCCGATCGTGATCGACGGTCGTCCGAGCTCGCGACAACGCATTCGACGACCTCGGTTCATGGAAGGCTCGAGCCTGGATGCTGCTGGGCAACAATGGGTTGTGGCTAGATCGTGGAAGAATGGCTGGAGGTGTGGTTGGTTAAGTTTGAAGAAGAAGAAGAATATATGGGTTGAAGAAATGGTTAGTTCATGGGCCTAAGTGGGCTTCATGGGCCTTGATGGACCTTGGTGGATTACTTGGGCTTTAGTGGACTTCATGGGCCTTCATGGGCTTTGGTGGGCTTCATGGGCTTTAGTGGGTTTCATGGGCTCTGATGGGCCTTCATGGGCCTTGGTGGGCTTAATGGGCTCTACACATGTCCAATGCAACTGCATGGTGCGCCTGCATGGCCCTGGATCACGGTTCAGACCATTTGCTGTTGGGTTTGGCATTCTTTGGCCTTGGGACTAAACCAAGGTTTGAGTTCACTTGTGGTCAAAAGCCCAGCTACCACAACTCCCGTCTGTAGACCAGCAAAATTGGGGTGTCTACACCTACACTGCCACAGTGAACGTCCCCATGCATGGCATATCACCGTCCTAGCCAATGGGCCTTACTATTTCTTTTCTCTTTTCTATTATCATTGCACGAGGATACGTCTCGTCAAGACGTATCTCTAATCTATCATGGTGTTGCAAGCATCGATGACTTTGCCTGGTCCATCACGAGCTCTCGAGTTATCTCACGTAGCCTACCTAACACCACCTGCCTAACTGAGTACATTGCTCAACCAGCACTAGCTCTTTTGACTCCCAGTCTCTTTCACCCAAGGCCAACTTAAAAACTCAGAAATCTTCTTTTCTAAAACATGCTTCTGGTCAGAAAATTCTTTTCTGAGAAAACATGCATCTTTTTTGAAATTCTTTTCTGAAGTCCCTTTTAAAACTCTTTCTGAAATCACTTTTCTTATCATAGGGAATGCTTTTGTGAAAAACCAATATTCTCTTCTAAAAATAATTCTGATTAAATCTCTTTTAAAGAAGAATCATTCTTTTTAAACCTTTGCATTTCTTTCTAAAACATCTTTTCTAAACATCTTTTATTTCAGAATAATTGCTCAAGGGTTAAAACCATATTTTCCACTAATTACAATCTTTATCAAGTGTTTTATCCTTTCTGGAGAATATGCCTGTGAGACCCGTGCATCTCGTCTGCGCATTCAGCACGTGGTCCACGTACTTATAGTAAACCTAGATCAGGTTGCTGGAAAAGTCGCACCACTTGGGAGCTCTAGGTGGACCCATCTATGGCCATTGCAAAAATACATATAAATACTCATCTTGAAGGATTTTGAGTCTACTACATTTTGGGACAAGTTTCATCTTAATTTGATATGTGATTCTCAAGATATTAAATCGGGAAGTCCAGAACCTCACTTAAAGTTACTGTAGCTTCATATACTAAAAAACCACAAGAAAATCTTTCAAAATTCCCAATAATTCATAGGATCATTACCAATCCTAGATTTCATGCCAATGTACTAATTTCTGTGCTTTTTAACTAACATGCCACATTAAATCATACATGGAATTATTAAAAATCGAGAGGAGAGGAAATGGGTCGCATACACTATGATGGGTTCCAACGACCTCTGCTTCCTTCGGTGAGCACCTCGGCGCTTCCCTCTTCCACTCAAGGTCCTCCTCTCTCTTGCTCTCTTCTCTGGATTTCTCTAGATGCCTCCCACGCCAACCCTTCTCCTCCCTCTTTTATCTCCACTGTCCACCTTTGTTTTTTAGTCGCTGGTAGGGCATGGCGTGATACGTGCGACGTCGCTACAGGGCAAGGGAGGGAGCAGTGTTGGCAAGGTATGGCTGCATAGTAGAAGGCGACAAACTACTGTGCGGTCACTGTTCAAGCATATGTATGCGCATATGGTATAGGATACTAACATATGTAGCCGAACAAAACCTAGGGATAAACACCTAAGAGAAGAGTGCACAATCAAACATTGAAACTCATATTCTATTAATCAGTTTTAATACAAATGCATGGGTACAAGCTTACATCATTCTAGAAATCTCTTGGGAGACTTGCGCATGTCAGACGCACGTCTCCACCGTGCGTCCCATACGCGGTCCTCCTATCTAGGCCCAGATATTACAATACATATTGTAGCAAAAGATTTATTATTGTAAGTATAGGCACAAAATACAATTTTTTGTAACAAAACTCTTAATTCCTTTTTATCATGAGCAAAAAGACATAACTTGATGACAGAGAATCACATTAATCCATAATCCAATCATGATCAACAAAAAAGTGCTATAAGATATGTTAATCAAGTTCAATCATATTTTATAAGAATTCTTTATATGGTCCACTCATGAATATGTTTAAACTTATAAAGAGTCAGATAAACAGTCAAGATATGATAATGTTCAATGTGAGCATAAATCATGGATATATAAATCTCAAATAAAATCAACAATTTTAAAAAAAACTGCCAAAACAATCGGTCGATCGGTATATTTCAGTAGACTGAGTTAGGAGATTTCTGAAAAAAAATTGGGCATTCGTTTCAAAATGGTACACTAGATCAGGGAATGCTCCAAGATGCATTTTTAATAAAAATCATATAAAATTATGATAAATGAATTGAGTGAAATTCTATCCAAATAATTTCATTTTGCAATAATTTTTTGATGGAAAATCTATAGAGAATTATGTTTCAAAAAGCAACTAAAACATTTTTTTAATAGAAAAGGGATTACCAATATTTGTCAATGAGTTATAGACTCATGTTCCTATTCCTCACTAGATGTCTGTAAACACCTATACCAAATGAAATAAGTAGTGATATTGGTATCCACTTTATTTTGAGTCCAAATGAGTTAGTTTTAGAAATAATATTATTTTTCATTTTTGGGATCCATTTTCCTATGTCTACTTTCTTAATGATAATTCATATTTTTCATTATTTTTAGCTTTAACAAAATCATTTTTATAAGGAATACCCTTTTTATGCACATTTCCATTTTTGTACTTTCTTTTATCAAGATTTTTCTTACTAATTATAATCTTACTAATATCATTAAGCAAACTTTCACTTTTGATTTTCAATGATGCTATGTCTTTTTCCAAAACATCAATTTTGCCTTTCATGATATTCAATTCACTTTTCAAAGTATTATTTTCTATTTCAAGAGACTTATTCTTATTTCTTAATGCATTATTTTCATGTGAAATATTTTCCTTTTCAAGAGATATATCAATAAAGCTTCTACTTATACTTTTACATTTTCCATTTAAAGATTTATATTTCAAATAAAGCTCATTAAAAGCATCAAATAACTCATCTATAGAAAAATCTTCAATATTGTATAAAAATGATACCTTACTAAATATAGCTATAAAGTATGACTAAGCTACTTCACCATTGGAAGACAAATCTTTATCGGTTGAAGAGTCACTACCATTCCAAGCGGCTTAAAGAACTTTCTTTTCTTGATTTTTCTTTTAATATTTTTGTTCTTCTTTTGAACTCATCTTTCTTTTAAGAAGTTCTTGAACTTGTGAGTTATAAGTGCAAGATTTTCCTCATTATCTGAATCATCCAACTCGAAAGAGGCTCTAAGTGCAATATTCTTCTCTTTTGGAACATCCTAAAGTTCCTTCTCTTTCATTTGTACTTCATAGGAAGTAAGATTTCCTATTAGGCTTTCTAGGGAATACGATGAGAGATCTTTTGCTTCTTCAATATCAATGGTTTTCTTTTTTCAATTCGAAGTTAAAGAACTTAGAACCTTTCTAACTAAATCACTTTGAAAATAATATTTTTCAAGAGATTGCAAATTATTTGTTATCTTACTAAATCTAGTAAACGTATCACTAATAGATTCCTAAGGTTTCATTTTAAACATTTCATATTTATGAATAAGTATATTTATCGTAGATTCTTTTACTTGACTTGTTTCCTCATGAATAACTTCTAAAACATGCCATGCTTCATGAGAAGTACAACAATTTGAGATATGATTGAATTGATCTTGACTAATTGCATAAAATAGAGTATTTAACCTCATAGCATCTAATGTAACTAAATTCATTTCATTTTTATTCTACTCTTTATATGTAATGCCCCAAACCCGGATGTGCTACCTAAATCATAGTATCACAGGCAATAATAACAATTACAATATTGATTAAACAACTGTAATTAACTAAGGCTTACTTTTAGGAACAATGTGCGGTTAATAGCTCCTACTCAAGCACCGAGACTACACTGCACCATCTCTTGAACCTAAAAACCAACCAAAGCACGCATGAGTGACATCTAAGTCACCTAGTACGCGCACATAGAAAACTATAGCAAAACAGCGAGGAACTCAAATCTAAACTATCACAAAAGTTGGTTTTCAAAATTCATTTTAAAACATCATTTTCTTTTCTTTTTTTAACATTTGGAATCTCAATCCAAAACATGCCTTTTTCAAAAGCTCATCTTTTCTTTTCTTTTCAATTCTTGCATCTTTAAATCTTTTTTATGTATTTCGAGAAATCCATATTCTCGACCAAATCCAGCCTAAAACACAAGGCCTTACTGGACTCAAAGCAAAACCACAAACATTTGTTGGTAACTGGTTAGAACAAAATCCTTATTTAATGCTAGAATCTGAAGACAATGCATGGGTCCAATTCTAGCTACAACCATACATTTATTTTCACTTTTCTTATTGATATTACTTTGATCAGAGCTAACCAGGCACACAAGTAGTAGGTGAGACACCATTTCTCCTACCTCTCTGCACTACCGCGATGAAGTTTCCTGTGCGGGAGGACACCACCACTACCAACCTGCCTCAATTTCATTTTGTATGTATGGGGATACGTCTTTTCCTGACGTCCCATCGGTGACCCAAACACTTGATTCATATTCCAGGCTCAGCTTACACTGCCTCAAGCTCGATGACCACGGTTGTATCTAACGATTGATATCTTATCAATTTACGAACACCAACCCCTCGTGGTCTCACATTGGTAACCACACTCGTATCTGACAATTGGTTTCTTTGGAGTATCATTTTCCTACCACATTGCCGACACCAACCTCTCGTGGTTCCACAACACATTATTAATTCATTTTCAAAACTTTTGGATTTTCTTTTAAAACTATTGCACATTCTCTTTTCTTTGCAGAGGATCAGTCCCATGCAAACACGACCCCTCATCTGGGTCCTAGGTTCAAAATCATGTAAAACCATGCATTCATAACCATAATTGGGTCTCATGCCCAAAACCATACCAAACCAATCATTTATCAATTTCTATTCCTCTTTGGGGCCTCAAGCCTAAAACCACTTTCAATTTTATTTATTAAATTCTATATTTCTCCGTAACATCCACATGGGGAAAACTTCATTAATACATGCTTATTATCCATTCAAAACCATTTACTTTCATTTTTCAAAATCATTATTTCATATGAGCTAGAGGTCTGGTTCGACAGACTAACGAGATTGGTATATCGAACTGGGCAGTAGACACCTAGAACAGTCGACAGATTTGGGGATCGATCGTCCGAACATCTCTACTTTGGTCCATCGAAATACCTTCGGTCGACCGAAATCCCCTAAAACGGAAGACCGGACATTTTCGGTCTACCGATTCCGATCTCTGATCAAATATTGACAAGAAAACGGTATACTAAATCAAATTTGGCATACCGATCTTCCCCGTTTCAGTAGTCATCCCCTGTGCAGAACCCATTAGTTCAATGGAATTGGGACCTCCGGCAGACCCAACAAACATACCACAAAAATCACGAATAAAACATGGGGTGTAGACCTCCAATTCTACTTCAAAACCTCTTAGTCCAATCACAAATTCATTAAGCATGCTATTCTAAATAAAATCATAAAGGCAAGGAACTCATTTTACAATACTGTAGCATGCATTGCATTTTCTACCAAAACTCACGAAATTCATACTACCTAGCATAATCTCTATACTTTCATGCCACTCATCACATTTTCATCCTTCCTACTATTTTTCCATGATTTATCATGCATTTTCATCATTTTTATGCCATTGTACCTTGCTCGGCCTTCCAGCGACCCTCCCGCACTTTGACGAGCTTCTTCATGCGCCGACGAAGCCTTTTCCATCGGCGGTCCACGTGCATGAGCTCCTCTCCTCTGGTTGCGCAACCGGAGGAGAGGAGTGGTCCACGTGCATTTGTATTAAAACTGATTAATAGAATATGAGTTTCAATGTTTGATTGTGCACTCTTCTCTTAGGTGTTTATCCCTAGGTTTTGTTCGGCTACATATGCTAGTATCCTATACCATATGCGTATACATATGCTTGAACAGTGACCGCACAGTAGTTTGTCGCCTTCTACTGTGCAACCATACCTTGCCAACACTGCTCCCTCCCTTGCCATGTAGCGACGTCGCACGAATCACGCCATGCCCTACCAGCGACTAAAAAACGAAGGTGGATGGTGGAGATAAAAGAGGGAGGAGAAGGGTTGGCGTGGGAGGCATCTAGAGAAATCCAGAGAAGAGAGCGAGAGAGAGGAGGACCTTGAGTGGAAGAGGGAAGCGCCGAGGTGCTCACCGGAGGAAGCAGAGGTCGTTGGAACCCATCATAGTGTACGCGACCCATTTCCTCTCCCCTCGATTTTTAATAATTCCATGTACGATTTAATGTGGCATGTTAGCTAAAAAGCACAGAAATTAGTAGATTGGCATGAAATCGAAGGGGCAAAGCGACATTGACCGCCTAGTCAAAGTCGAAGCCGGATTCCGTGCCCGCCGAAATCCAAGGGGCAAAGCGACATTGACCGCCCGGTCAAAGACAGAGCAGGATTCCGCGCCCGTGGAAATCCAAGGGGCAAAGCGACATTGAAAGCCCGGTCAAAGTCGGAGCAGGATTCCGCGCCTGTGGAAATCCAAAGGGCAAAGTGACAATGACCGCCCGGTCAAAGTCGGAGCAGGATTCCACGCCCGCTGAAATCCAAGGGGCAAAGCGACAATGACCGCCCGGTCAAAGTCGGAGCAGGATTCCGCACCCACGGAAATCTAAGGGGCAAAGCGACAATGACCGCCCGGTCAAAGTCGGAGCAGGATTCCGCGCCCGTGGAGATCCAAGGGGCAAAGCGACAAGCCCGGTCAAAGTCGAAGCAGGACTCCGCGCCCGCGGAAATCCAAGGGGCAAAGCGACAATGACTGCCCGGTCAAAGTCGGAGCAGGATTTCGCGCCCGCGGAAATCCAAGGGGCAAAGCGACAATGACCGCCCGGTCAAAGTCGGAGCAGGATTCCTTGCCTGTGGAAATCCAAGGGTCAAAGCAACATTGACCGCCCGGTCAAAGTCTGAGCAGGATTCCTTGCCTGCGGAAATCCAAGGGGCAAAGTGACAATGACCGCCTGGCTAAAGTTGGAGCAGGATTCCGCGCCTGCGGAAATCCAAGGGGCAAAGCGACAATGATCGCCCGGTCAAAATCAAAGCAGGATTCCGCACCCACGGAGATCCAAGGGGCAAAGCGACAATGACCGCTCGGTCAAAGTCAGAGCAGGATTCCGCACCCGTGGAAACCAAGGGGAAAAGCGACAGTGACCGCCCGGTCAAAGTCAAAGCAGGATTCCGCGCCCACGGAAATCCAAGGCACTATAGATGGGTCTCTTTCGGTCAGAAAGAGAACCAGAAAATGCAAATCGATGATCCATGGATTATCCCCCATGAAGGAAAAGATAAGATACCCCGAAAGGTAAAATAGGTAAGATGTTGGCTGTTGCGCTGCAATGCTGGAGTTGACATTCCTGCTGAGATGTATTCTGAATCTTTCTCTGACAGAAATATGCTGGAAAATCTGGCTTGATACGGCATAAGAGGACTTATTTGCAATTTTCCAAAGGCTGGGGCTTTATTGCAAATTTTCCACTTGCTGCAATTATACTGCTGAATTACTGCTATGCTGCAAGGCTTGATAATTTGTGACTCCTGCCTGCTTCATGCTAATCTCACACAATCTTTGTGGACTGAAATGTAAATTTGCAAAATATAGGGGGTTTTCTGCAAATTTCCCCACCAGGTGCAATTTGCATACCAAGGGATATACTCTGCTCTTGAAATGCAATTTGTGATGCTCTAGGGGCTGAAATACAATTTTTACAGCAATTTGCACTTTGGACTCCGAAATATTAAATTATTCATGCGGGCCCCACTGGATAACTGCCACTGGATAACCGCCATAACCATATTCTGCACTTTGCCTTCAGGTAGATGGTGTGCAATTTTGCATTTGGCTTGCTACTTGGCTGAAATTTTGTTGCATGGCCTGATGAACTCATAAGTTATTTAACAAAAAACTTCTCCTCGAAGAACGTGCCCTTGCAATCACTCTTCTTCTCCCATTTTTCTCTTCTTCAACACACGAAGAAACCATTTCCTTCTCTTCCCCAAACCCATCTCCTCTCTTCTTCTCTCTTCTCCTCTCGGCGGCGGCGCGTGGAGGGTGCGTCGGTTTGGTGCGGGGAGGCGGCGATGCAGGGCTGCAGCGGAGCAGGCGAGACGCGGCTGTGCGCGGCTGGCAGGGTTGTAGCGGCAGGCGGGAGTGCAGCGACTGCACGTGGAGGCTGTGCGCGGCAGTGGGGACGCGGCGACTGCGCTCGGAGGATGTGTGCGGCAGGTAGGGAAGCAGCGGTGCTCTTCGCGGCGGCTGTGCGGCATAGATCCGGTGGGATGGAACAGACCCTCCGGGAATGGCTGGATGAAGGCTCGCCGGCGGAGGTAAACCCGATCCCCTGCTTGCTTTCTTTTGCTGTGGTTGGTGGATGGATTCCGGCGAACTCGGAGCGGCAGCGGGCTTAGTCCGCGCGGACTGCAGCGGCGGGCTCCGGCGGAATGTGGCTGGAAGTTGACGGACTGCGGGATGCGAGTGCTGGCCGTGATGCTGCTGCGGCTTGGGGGTTCCCGCGGGCATGGAGCGTGATGGCTGGCTCTGTGCGGGTTGCGGCTACTGCAGGAGCTGGCTGATGGCTGCCAGTGGTGCTCCGGCAACGTGGCTGGAGATTACGGTCGTGAGGACTCACTGCCATGCCTGTGATTTTACATTTCTGACCCTGCATTTTTTTTGATTTATTGCTGCTTGCTTGATACTTTGATAACTGCTTAATGATTTTTATAACCGGCAAATATTAAAATGCTATTGCTTCAGATATTCTTTGCACTCAGCTTGTCTGCCATTTACTGTTTAATCTGGTTTTCCGCAGGACGATACAGCCTCTTGAGGTGGGGACTTCGCAGTCCTCCCGGGCTGCACCTTCTTGCTCCCGTTCCAGTAGACGGGGCAGCTCCTTGAGATCTCGAGCTTCTCGCAGCTCAACTCCAGCTATTCCTTTGGAGGTAAGATCGAAACTGATAAAAAATGTATGCCCATCGAATGTTTAATTTGATAAACATATTTACAGGAATCTGGCAACTTCGAGGGTCGACTCTTGAGCGACCACCACATCAGTGATAGTCCTGATTTTGGGGTAAATTTCCTGCCCTTGTGTTGCATCTTGCTTTGATATAATCTGCTTTTTACTTTGATTTTCTACATTCCAGGAAGGAGATGCGAACCAGATCATGCGGTGCCACTAGGGCCCAATGCTGGATCACTTTCATCGTCTGCCAGGTTTTCTGCAGGATTACCTCTACCACCGGTCTCCATTTGGGGGCTTACTGTGCATCCCCATCATCCATGGTCATTACAACTTCTTTCGAGCTCTGGTGGAGAGATGGAGGTTCGAGACGCATACCTTCCACTTTCGTTTTGGCGAGCTAACCGTCCTGCCGGATCAGTGGGCGCTTCTGACGGGTCTCCCATTTGGTGATGAGCCGATTATTGGCGAGACTACCCATGGCTTTCACATGGCGGCGGCAGTCTTG